>JAODAL010054890.1:0-24331 GCA_025379985.1 Phyllomedusa bahiana | reverse complement strand
GGAAAAAAACCCGTAATTAAAAAATTGTGTAGGGATAAAAAAACGGGTTTTTGCCCTATAAAAAACCCCCTGAGGTGACTAAAAAGTTCTGTATCCTATTGTAACCACAATTCTCTTCCTGAAACTTTTCTGATTTCTTAACTTTCCTATGTTACACAAAAACATGTGTTTTTTTTTTTGCATTAAAATTTGTTTACTGGTCTGTTTTTGATAAACTAATGTTCCCAATAAACCTTCAAAGCTTCCAAAATAGAAACATAGTGCGCCCCAAATTGTTTAAAGACAAAGTAACTAGAAATTCTAAACTTTTGCTGCGAAATAAAAAAAATGCCATACAATATTCTCTCTCATTATTCTGGCATTAAATAATTGTGGTAATCCTAATTTCATGTTAGATGGTGAGAAAAAACATTTATATATATTAAATCAATATCTTATATATCTTATAGATCAGTAATAGATGGTGTGCACATTTATATTTGACAAATTGTGTATGTTTATTATTGCTGTGGATGGGTGCAAAAAAAAAAAAAAAAACAGTTCAATGCTAAAAATAAGCTTTTAAAATAGATTACTTTTTAAGCATATACTATATACATTCTTCCTTTTTTACTTTTCTTATATTAAATCTGCAGTGCTATAAGAATCTCACCATGGTCCAAAAATAAATTTCTTTCTTTTGTCACATCAAAAACAGAAAATCCTTTTGCCCTGAGATTTGTGAGACACGTCTCTTAGGCTTCCTTCTAGTAAGACCAGATTGAAAAATAGTGCAAGTCGGGTTCTTTTGTCCAACCTTTAGATCTGTAAAACGAAGAGCAAGAAATTCTAACAAGCTTGCTAAAACTCAATAAATTTTATCTTTTAAAACACTTTCAATTTTTTTTTAAAACCAAAATTTTGTAATTTTTTACAAAATTTAAAAATTAAAAATTTTAAAAAAAAAAACAACCACCAAAAAAAAAACCCAAACAACCAAAAAAAAAAACCAAACAAAAAACAAAAAAAAAAAAAAAAAAAAAAAAAAAAAAAAAAAAAAAAAAAACAAAAAAAAAAAAAAAAAAAAAAAAAATAAAACAATAATGCAATGATCTGTAAATTTTGTAGTCATTTTATATTCACAACAATCATAGAACACATATTAGAATTTGAAAGTTAGACTTTTTTTTAATTTCATTTAAAAAAGTTACTAATTTATTTATTGATGGCAGCAACACACCTTAAACATTTGGGACTGGGTTAGCCCAAGGCTGGAAAAGTAAGCTGCATTAATTAAAAAAAAAAAAAAAAAAACAGTTTTTAACTGTCTGTATAAAAATCCTGTTAGAGAGACAGAGCTTCCCAGAAACAAAAATGGTTACTAAGATGGTTAGAATTTCACCTGTGAATTTTTATCTGTGAAAAACTGCATCAAAAATTGTGGAATAATTTCAGAAAAATATTTCCGAACATAAAATGGCAAAGTCTTTCACTATCCCCTATAATCATTAATAAAATCTAGATAAACCATAATATAGGACATACTTTAACTCAAAAGGCATAACTAGATATTCAAAATGGCCCTAAGGAGTATTAAATGCGGTCTTCCACTCATCCCCTTCTCTAATATGAATAAGGTTATAAGCCCCTCTCAGGTCCAACTTGGAAAACCACCTTTCTCCTTGGATTTGATTAAACGGATCCAGAATCAAGGGTAAGGGGTATTGTTTTTTCACTGTTATCTTATTAAGTTCCCAGTAATCAATGTATGGATGGAGACCTCCATCTTTTTTTCCAACAAAGAAAAACCCTGCACCCATTAGGTATACAGAGAGCCGGATATGACTTTCTGCGATGTATTGCTTCATAGCAAGTCTCTCCGGATCAGACAGATTGTATATGCTCCCCTTAGGAAATTTAACTCAAGGCAACAGGAAAATGGCACAGTCATAGGATCTAGGAGGGGGTAGAATCTCCAACCGTGTTTTTGAAAAAAACTACATCAAAGTCATGAATAAAGGCAGGAATCTGTTTTACTCCTGTATTGCCAAGTACAATAGGAAAACATCTGTCAATACACTGCTGTTCCCACCTGATTAATTATCCAGAATTATAGTCTAGCACAGGATTGTTTTTCTGAAGCCGGGGCAACCCCAAAACCACATCAGTGGGCAACCACCCATAATAAATAGAATACATTTTTCAGTATTTATTGACCCTACTAACATCTCAAGCTCAGGAGTACAATATTGGATTGAGCCCTTAAACAACTAAGTAGAATCAATAGCCACAACCAGCAAGTAATCAGATAGAGGCCTTCAGGGTAGGCCCAGATGCTTGGCAAAGGAAGCATTTACAAAATTGAAAGCTAACCCAGAATCTACAAAAGCATTCCCAAAACAAGACATAGAAAGGTACAAGATTCTCATTGGGAGCAACAAATTTTTGATATAATAGGAAATACCTGCTGGCCTAGATGACCTTCCTGCAAGTCACCTAAGCGCTGGAGTTTTACGGCCTTGTCTTTCTTTTGAGGCACTCCTGGACAAAGTGCCCTTCTCCGCCACAGTAGTAGCACAGTCCCTGGATGTGACAGGAAGTCCTACAGGCACTGTCAGAAGTCGCAGAAGAAGCTCCCTATCCCCGCCTGCATTGGCTCCTTTGGGATTATCTCAGGAATGGTTTATGCCAGGGTGACAGTGAAGCAGACCAACCTTTTCCAAATGTCTCTACCTAAAAGGTCTGTCCAGACCAACCACCAGGGCCATCACCTCATCTAAAGTACCTGGGGTAGTGTAAGCCATCAACATATCCTTAACATGATCAGCTAGTCCTAAACTGGTACCTGAGAGCTGGCTTCCCAAAGAATACGTAGTAAACATATCCTTTCACTTTACAATTTATGTATATGCACCACGTTGCTTGAAAAAGAAGCTCAGTCTTCGAAAACGTCTGAAAGGTGTGCGGGCAGCTTACGGCCTCCAGCTAATCCTCATCTACCTTCTCAGGAGTGTTAAAAAATGGACTATGTGATAAGTTTTGCACCTTTTGTCTATGGATTTTAATGTTTGTATCCATGTTACCTATTATTAAAGAAGAAAGAAAGTATTAATAGTTTGGTCATTGCCTATAGTTCCGACAGAATACACCAGCGACAAAATTCGGAGCAATATTCCTCCACTGTCTTTTTACTCTGACAAAGAACCTGTCCATGGAAGACAGTTCTAGCGAATCAGGCAGTAAAGAGAATGCCCACTGCTGGGTAGGATCCTGAAGAAGGGGTATAACAATTCCCACTCTCTACACCCCACTATCTGAGGTATGTGGGAGAAACCAAAAATATAAGCGACATCCCTGCCTAAATGTCAGAAAGACCTTTCTGTCACCCAAGAACTTGCCTGTTCACTGAAAAGAGGGGTCTCACAGGAGGGGAAAATTATGTTAGAACACTGAATCAGAGAGATCTCCTGCTGCTGTACCTTCATTGCCAAATCTTGGACTAGCTGGGTAAGCCCCTGCTCTATCAAGGTAATCATTGGGTTCATGGTGCGTGGAGAGCAGTAACAGTTTCGGCCTGTGATAATGTCACCTCAAGGGAGATACAATGAGCCCTAAATGGAAACCAACCCACTGTTACTGCCTACTTGACGTGCTGCCCTTAGTGGCAGACCCCAACTGGGCAATGGTCCCAATGCTACTAAAGTGCAGGGGCCATCAGGTGGAAGAATAGTCAGACAGTCCTGGTCAGCAACGAAACATAAGACAAAAGAGAAACCAGAAAACATGCTAGAGGTCAGAGCACTGTCAGGAGCAAGGTACAAAGTCAGAAAGCAAGCAAAGGTCAGGTATATGAAAATAGTATGCAAACAAAGGTAAGTGTAGGCAGCCAGTAATATCACAGAGACAGAGGAGAGACTCCAGGAGGTGCCGAGATACCACCACTGTAGTTGATTGGTGTGGTCTTCAGGCCCTCCTATTGGCCCGTGTATCACACTCCCTGTCCCAAGTGGTAGGGAGCCTGTCACTCCAGGGCTCTCTCTTAAAAATTGTTATTGTTAACATAATCTAAAATCAAATATGGAAAATGTGAAAATCTAAAAAACTTTTAAAAGGGACCTGTCAGCATTTATGACATGTCTGTTTTTGATAAATAATTTAATTCTCCTTAAAATAACAGTTCTAGAGCACATTGACCAATAAAACCATCGGTCTGTTATTACTCATAAAAAAAACTTTTCCTTGAGGAATAAAATATAACCAAAGGTTTGAGAAAAGCTGATCCAGAGTTGTTATTTCAAAGGAACATAATTATTTACTAACAGACAAATCAGGAATGGTGATGGATTCTCTGTTTTTCTTCTTCCCATAAACCTTTGTACATACTCAGTGAGGTGTAAAAGGCAATACATTCTCAAATTGGTGCTTCTCCCCATTGAGATATATTACCCCTTCTAAGCCACTCATCGCTTCTTGACCAGCCAGCCGGTAACTTCTAGTCTGCACTGATGAGGGGCAATGCCCCCCCCCCCCCAAACAGATGTATGCAGATGAACAAACTGGCAAGGTTTGAATCCTTTTTTACATTACAAGGCTCAGTGAGTCAGCACACATATATACTATACACCCCAAATCTGATGTGTCACTTTATGTGGCAATAACTATTTATTGCTTTTATCTATCCATGTGATATAGGTTTTCTTGCAATACATTGTCCATCATTTACTATCGCTGTCTAAAAAAATTTCAGTTTCAGCCGCAAATGTTCCATTTTCGCAAAGAATTCTGGAGAAAAAGGACCCCAAAATGTGTCATACAATTTTCTCTAATACGCTGTAAACTACTCTTTATGTGCAGGACGCACAAGGAAAATTAGGAGTAATTTCGCCTTAGGGTGCAGATTTTGGTGGGTGCCATACCCCTGAAATACAAGTGAATCCCTCCAGCCCCTATGGAAAGTATATATAGACCATGGATATTTTACAGGTTTTTTGTTTTTTGTTTTTTTTTAAGCATTGGCTGTGAAAATGGAAAACAAACCATTAGTTCCACCATTGTTCTTTGTATTTAATTTTTACACCATTTGTCATGCAGTATAAATGACATGATAGGTTTGCTATGCAGGTCAGTACAGTTACAGTGATATCAAATTTATTTTGTTTATACTACGTTACACAAAATCAATGTTTTTTTACAAAATGGTGTTTTTATGTGACCTTTTTCTGAAAACCATAACTTTTTGTGCCACATGTATGAACACTGTCTAGGTCTAAAATTCACTTTGTTGCCCATAGCAACCAATCAGAGCGCCCCTTTCATTGCATATAGTGCTTTGGAAAAATGAAAGGGGTGCTCTGATTGGTTGCTATAGAGAACTAAGTGAATTTTAGACCTAGACAGTTTTCATACATTTGGCCATAATGTTTCTATATATGAAGCTGTATAAGGGCTTGTGTTTTGCGGAATGAGTTGACATGTTTATTGGTACTACTTTGGGTTTCATGCAACTCTTTGATCACTTTTTATTAACAGTTTAAGAATGATGGGATGAACAAAGTAGCAATTGGATTGTTTTTTTTTATTTTTATACCATTAAGTATAAATAACATGTTAACTTTACTCAGCAGATTGAAACATTTATAGCGAAACCAATATAATTTATCATATTTTTTTTTTACTTTACAACATTTAAATAATATAAACACTTTATTTGAAGGACACCTGACTTTTTGTTTGCTTTTTTAATCCGTTCTTGGGAAGCAGCTTGAACAAAATACAACAATCCTGGAAGTTTTTTAGTTTGAATTTTTACTGCATTTACCATGCAATATAATATGTTAGTCTAAGGCCATGTTCACACGGCTTAAAATGGGCCGTATTTCGGTCCGTAATTACGCGCCGAAGTGCGCCAATTACGGGCCGAAAAACGGCCCATTCATTACGGTAATTCACAGTTCTCATAGAGAACTATGGATTACGTCTCCTCTCCCCGCCCGCCGAATCCGCCGGGCGGGGAGATAATTCACCTGTCACTTTCTAGCGGCGTATACGCGCCGCTAGCATGATATGTCAATGGGCCGGCGAAGTGCCGGCCCCCTGCGTACGCCCCCCCGCACCCCCCCCCCCCCGCTCCCCACCGCGTAATTGCGGGGCGTATTCGTCCCGCAATTAAGCCGTGTGAACATAGCCTTACTCTGTGGGTCGAAACAATTACAGCAATATCCAATTTATATAGCTTTTTTATGTTGTATTTTTTTTATTGTGCAAAACAATGTTTATCCATCACTATATTCTTATCACCATTACTTTTTTATTTTCCTGTTAACGGAGCTGTGTAAGGGCATTTTTTACAGAATGAACTAATGTATTTAATGGTATCCCTTTGGGTTTTACATGATTCTTTGATTGCTTGTTATTCCATTTTATATTCAGTGGGATGAACAAAAATCGCCATTGTGACTTTTTTATGGCATTCATCTTGTGGGTTAAATAATGAGACAGCTTCACGCCCTAGGTCATTATGCACACGGCAACACCAAAAATGTGTACTTTTTTACCTCTTTTTCTCCAGTTTCTTTTTTTTACTTGGCTCATACTTGGGGACTAGACATAGTGATAATACAGAGCAGTACATGATTGTACAACTGTCAGTCAACTGTCACTCAGGATGCTAGGCATTCTCCCCATCACAGTCAAACCCTTTAATTGCAGCACTTAGAGGGTGCACCCATCCCAAGAAACCTCTGTTAAACCCCATAGATGCAACTGACGTCAACATTTAAGGGATTAAAAGTCCAAGATAGGAGTAAACTCTAGTCCCAGCCACTAGCATAAGTACTCAGCTGCAGTATACAGCTGGTTCCCTGCTGTAGTTTTGCAGACTCAGCTTATGAGCCCTCATGAAATATATCACATACAGACACATCACTTTTCAGTAATTCCTGCTGCCTATGTATCAAATGTATTTAAGGGGTTAAAACAAGACAAACAAAGCAGCTTTATATTTTTTTTAACCTTATACTGAAAATCTCTTTTATAATTCTGCCCAGCGAGTGTTGATAAACTTATTACACACTATGTGGATCTTATGCATTGAGGAAATTAAGTATTTTATACATTGGCGATATTGCAAGTTTTTCCACCTATAAAGTATGGAGAGTTCTGTGATTTTCATCATAGGCTCACTTCAACTGTGAGAGGCAGAATCTAGAAAAAAAAATCCAGAAAAACACAATGTATGATTTTTAAATAATTAATTTGCATTTTATTGCATGAAATAAGTATTTGATACATTAGAAAAGCAGAACTTTGATACTATTTGGTATGGAAAACTTTATTTGCAATTAAAGAGGTCAGATGTTTCCTGTAGTTCTTGACCAAGTTTACACACACTGCAGTAAGGATTTTGGCCCACTCCTCCATACAGATCTCCAGGTATTTCAGGTTTCAGGGCTGCTGTTGGGCTACATTGAGTTTCAGCTCCCTCCAAAAATTTTTGAGTGGATTCAAATCCAGAGACTGGCTAGGTCCCTCTAGGACCTTGAAATGCTTCTTAAGAAGCCACTCCTTAGTTGCCCTGGCTGTGTATTTTGGGTCATTGCCATGCTGGAATACCCAACCACGACACATCTTCAATGCTCTTACTAAGGAAAGGAAGTTGGTGACCAAAATCTTGCAATACATGGTCCCATCCATCCTCTCTTCAATGCAGTGCAGTTGTCATGTCCCCTTTGCAGAAAAGCACTCCCAGAGTATGATGTTTCCACTCCTATGCTACACAGTTAAGATGATGTTCTTGGAGTTGTACTCATCCTTCTCCTTCCTCCAAACACGGCGGGTGGAGTTGAAACCAAAAAGTTCTATTTTGGTCTCATCTGACCACATGACCTTCTCCCATGCCTCCTCTGGATCATCCAGATTGTCATTGATGAACTTCAAATGGCCCTGATCATGTGCTGGCGTGAGCAGGAGGAACTTGGGTTCCCTGCAGGATTTTAATCCATGACGGCATAATGTGTTTCTAACGGTAATCTCTGAGATTGTGTTTCCAGCTCTATTCAGGTTATTGACCAGATTTGCTTGAGTAGTTCTGGGCTGATTCCTGACCTTTCCCAGAATCATCCTTACCCCACAAGGTGAGATCTTGCATGGAACCCAAGACCAAGGAAGATTGACAGTCATTTTATGTTTTTTCCATTTTGTAATAATTGCGCAAACAGTTGTTGCATCATCACCAGGCTGCTTGCCTGTTGTCTTGTAGCCCATCCCATCCTTGTGCAGGTCTACAATTTTGTCTCCGGTGTCCTTAGACAGCTCTTTGGTCTTGGCCATAGTGGAGAGGTTAGAGTGTGATTGATTAAGCGTGTGGACAGGTGACTTTTATACAGGTAACAAGTGCAAACAGATACAATTAATATAGGTAATGAGTAGGAGGGCTTCTTAAAAAAAGAACTAACAGGTTTATTAAAGACAAAATTTCTTGCGGCTGGGTTGGGGAGCAAATGCTTAGTGCATTAAATATAATGCAAAGTTATTAGTTATACATCATACAATGTGGGTGTCTGGATTTTTTTAGATTCTGCTTCTCACAGTTAAAGTGTACCTACAATAAAATCATAGACCTTTCCATTGTTTGTAGATGGAAAAAAATTCAAAATCACCAGTGTTTTAAATAAATATTTTCCTCAGTGTAATTATTAAACCATGCTTATGACATTTGTTTATATATTTAATGCGCTGTTATCTGTAGAGCCAGTGATTGCTACAGTCTGCAAAGACTGATTATGAAACATTGCATATTATGTATATAACATATTCAGTGACAGTATTTATTACATTATAAATGTGCAGTCATACTGTATGTTCTACTTTACTTTAAGTTATATGAATAGTATGACCTTATACTGAATGTTCATATGCTACACAACAAAAACACATATATAACTTGACTTCTTTTTTTATCTTATTCACTGTAGATTAACCAGATAGTAGAATCTTCTGGATTATTTAGACAGAATAAAAATGAGTTAAACTCAAATGCCATAAGATATATAATAGAATTATGTTAGTCATGTATCTATTTCCGTATCTGTCAATTTACGGGAAAAGGCCCATACTTTAGCAATACAAATCATTTATTTGATATAGGTCACCTTGTTAAATGTTATCCACTGCCGCACCATTTCTCCAGGTGATATTGTGTGACATACTGCATGCTAAAACTATCTATCTAATTTGCTATTTTTGCTGTAAAGCAAAAGAAAGAAAGAAAAGAAAAAATATAGAGAGTAAAGAATTTTGGCAAAGTACAGCTCAGACATTTTGTAAAGTAAGGATTTCTCAAGAACGTTTGCCATCAAGATTTGCTTTCTTTGCACCACTGTTATACTGTATTGCATGACTTAAACTCTTTAGTTCTAGATATTGTGAAATGATGGTGCCGCACACCTTGGTAGAGGTACAGGTGCTCAATAGAAATAGCCAAAGGCTAGTGATCCAATTTAGTACAAATCCACAGCACATCTTTAGATTTCTTTGCAGAAAAGTGGTTTTAGTCACAAGCTTAGTAATATAACATGAACAGTAGAAATTCAGCTCTCCATATCACAATTTGTGCATAGTCGTAATGAAATGATGATGGTAATGAAATGAGAGTGCACTCTCCTGCTCCTGGCTCCTGTTTCCCACTGCATAAGTCTCTAGATGAAGGCCAAATAGGCCGAAACATTGGACCGTGGGACCGTCATCATTTCATTACCACTATGCACAAATTGTGAGAGCAGATTTTCTACTGTTTGTGTTATATTGCTATGTGAATAAAACCCCTTTTCTGCAAAGAAGCCTAATGGTGTGCCGTGGATTTCTACTTAAAGGGGTTTTGCCACGATCTCATTTCATACCTCCTGCATCCAGCTCTTCAACTCTGTGTGCTCAGAAGGGGGTGTGTGTGATTTGTTTGAATTGTATATCATGTGACCGAGCAGGATGACATCAGCAGGCCTTTCCTCTCTCTAGTCAAAGAAAAGTCTGTTTACACATAGTGCTGTATAGCTCAGAGATATTTTTTTTGCCTCACAGCATAAGGGTCCTAGGTTCAAATCCCTGCAGGAACCAAACCTGTGGATATTTTTTTCCCTTTATCAATGCACAGACCTCATTGAGGTTTATTTTATTATTTATTTGCACTGTTTGACTAATTACAAAGGAGGACAAGGACGGAGTAGAATTTACAGCCACCCAGGGTTTGAACACTCAGTACTGCCCGAGAGGAGAGGTGATGTTGGGGATGTGCGACCAGGACTGAGGAGATCTCAGCCCGGTCGTATCCCCTGGACCCGCTGTAAACAATGGATCACTAAAGGAGCAGCTAAAACAAAAACGGAGCAGAATTTTTAATAATAATAAATGGTGAAAATGTTTATTGTTTAATTTGCAAGTTTCCCATGTCAATTTTACTTCATGGCAAAACCCCTTTAATTAGGTCTAGATATTTGGACCTTTAATATATTCTTTATTTAGAACCTAATTGCTTGTTTTATCTTTTCTCGATGTACAGATGGGCTCATCATTCTATCCCATTCATTTGAACATAAGCTTATTTTTCTTATATGTCATTTCAATATGTTTTTTCCAATTACATAATTCATTTCTTTAGAAGGGATGTCTTCCAAGTTTTTGGAGAAATTCTTCTATATAGCAAGACATGGGAATTCATTAAGTATTTTTTATACTTAAGCAATAAGAGATATATAACTCTACATTTTTTTCTTTTTAGAACTTAACTGTAACGGGTGCGGCGACAACCAACGTACGTCGAAGCGCCGACCGCTGACATCCGGGTGTGGAGCCTCTGTGATCACCGAAGGCGAGATGGTATATGGAGACCACGCCAGGGAGCGGAGTCTAAGGGGCCCCTGGCCTTCACCAGAGCCCACCGCAAAGCGGGACCGACTTAGCTGCGGGAATCCCCAGGTCGCTATCCGTGACGTGTCTACCTGCGGTGACAGCCAAAGTGCAGGACAGGAACAAAGCCGGTGGTAGACAGGAACATAGGAAAACAGATGCAGAGCAGGTTTAAATGTATGCGTCTGCAGGAACACAGCAGGATACAACATCAGGATAAAGCAGGTACAGGACAGGTGACACGGCAAGATACAGCAGGTTAAGGAACAGGTGCCAAGGCAGGACACAGGACAGGTGCAGAAACAGCAGACACGACAACAGGAGACAGACAGGCAGATGGTCAGGAGCTCAGATGACTACAGAAACTGGGCCAGCATCTCAGGGGATAAGTCCAGAGACACTGGCAGGAGCTCAATGGATAGACTCAGCATGAGACTGTAACAAACAGCAATGCAATGTACTGACCCAGAGCAAAGGGAAGAACTTCCTCTTAAAGCCAGGGGTCAATGGTCATGAGAGCGGTGAGCAGGAGAAGGACCTATAAAGGGTAGGAGGCTGCCGCGCGCGCCCTAGGAGGCACAGTGCGCATACAGGACCCCAGGAAGCAGGAGCAACATGACAGGACAGGCAAGTACCAGGAAGGCACGACACGCTGGTGGTCCATGGCAGGGGACCGCGGTGTGATCCGTGACATTAACTTAGAACATATTTTGCCATGTCCCTTTTATTTGACTTTTTTATCATACTTTAATTATATCCTATGGTTCCCTTTCACTTTCTTGATCATTATTACAGTAGATGTATGTTTTTTAATGGAATGAAGTGAACTGGAGATTCATGGTAACACTTAAGTGGTTGCCTCGTTCCTCTAAAAATTAAATAATACAGTAATGCTGCCGAATAGATTGTTGTATGCTCACCTTCTGTCATAAATCGATTTCATCACAGCCTCTCCCTGGTCTGTTTACTTCCTGTTTTCTTCCAAATGGGACATCAATTAGCAGCTGTAGGAGTCACGTTCCACTCCCTTACAACATTTGGAAGTCAATAGGTCTGAAAAATGTGTTGGCCGCATCCAATAGGTTGCTGTAGCGGTGACAATCAGTTCGGGAGAAAAAAAAGGAGATATACAGAAGACTAGGGTGAGCCAGGGCTAGAACGGAGGAGGAAGGCTTACGTATTTTTTATCTTTTTTTTAAATTCAGCACCAATACATAGCTACAAAGTTAGTATATTTGAAAAAAAACACATGTTCATCAAGTTCAACCAAGGGTCGGGGAAAAGTGGATGAAGGAAGAAAGATAAGTAATTTTTAAGCTAAGTTTCCCCTACTGATGAAAACCATAAAGCAAAACCAAACCACCCTGAGGAAGATTTGATTGCTGATCCCAAAGTTGCAATCTGACTGAATTTAGATATTTTATACAGCTACATACGTATAAAAATTATTTAGTAGTAAGTAGTTATCTAAGCCTTTCTTGAACCTCTCTACTGTTCCTGCCGTGACCAGCTACTCAGGAAGGCTATACCACAGTTTCACAGTTTCCATGGTGAAGAAGGCTTTTCTTTCCCCTGGAATTTAATCCTTTTTTCTCCAGATGGAGGTAATGTCCCCTTGTCTTTTAAGGCGTTACACGAAATAGCTTTTCCCCATACTTTCTGTAGGGGCCATTTATATACTTATCTAAATGAATCATGTCCCCCGTAGCCATTTTTTTCTAAAGGGATCCCATAAATAATTTTTAATTTTTTTTTTAACCTCTCCCTCATAAAAAAGATGCTAAAACCCCCTTTTAATAGTTTTTTTGTTCACCCTTTTGCATTTTCCCTCTAGTCTAGTTATTTGGCATATGGCATTATATCCTTCGTGGAGCCCAGAACTGAACAACATATTCCAAATGAGGCTGCACCAATGCTTTATATTACATCTCTATCCTGTGAGTCCTTTGCCTCTTGTAAAAAAAGGGCTATTAAAAGATGGGCAAATTTTCTCAAAAATTCAGTTCCCCAATTTGCCGAATTTTCTCAAAAAATCGTTTGGGCCCCGAATTTATTTGCGGCAAATTGCGTTAAAAAAAGCTTTTTCCCCCCGGCCGGGTGAAGAGAAATGTGGGATGTTGTAGAACATCGTCCCATGCTAAAATATGCATAGGGAGCGTGTTTTTGGCCCTTGAACACAATGCTGTTTTTTTAGTATAAACACCAGATGACAGCCCCCCAACTTTTTAAAATTCGCTTCACCCTTTCATTTTTTCTGGGCGTTACAAGGGAAAAACTGCCCAAAATTAACTAAAAGGGGGAACCCACACCCCTGACAAGGTAATGTAAAACCCCGATGGAAAAAAACCGAGCTCGGGGCCCAAAAGTTTCCTACTATAGAGTTAAAAAACGCAATAGAGGTTATTGGGCGGAAAACAGGTAAAAATAACAGAAAGGGGGAAACATCACAGCGGGGGTCACCCCAAAGGGGCCAAATTTTTGGGTGAAAATCTAGGGGCCCAGGTTTTTGCCCACCAAGCCAAACAGTTCTCGAAGGGTTTTGACTAGGCCCATCCATTTTTCCCATAGAAATCTACAACCCCACCCAAGAGTCATGCATCTGAAAGGCACAACTTTTGGGGTTGGGCGTTCCCCGGGAGAGGTCGGGGGCCCTATTTTCCCCCTAAACCCGCATCTGCCCCTTTTTCATTTTCCCAAAACCAGAGAACTACTGGGTGCTGTGGGCTCTCCCGCCACAAAACAGTGGGACGAACTATTGAGGACAGTGGGCAGCAAAGAGGTGGGGAAGACATCCACTGCTTCTTGCAAAAGGGCAAAAGGAAAAGGGTTAGTGATGAGGAGAGTGGCATGGGGGGTTATGTTGCGATGGGCCCGGCTCTGTAAGCGAGCCCGTTGGGGAAAGGAAGGGGTGACAGGCAAACACTAATCGATGTAGCGGATCGCACTTAGAACTTGGGTGAAGAAAGCAAGGAAATTCCCTGGTGCCCTAGTTAAAAAAGGCAAAAATTGTCCCCCAAAAGGGAAAAAATTCACCCACTCCAGCCTCCTTGCCCCCCTTTTCCCTCTCCCTGGGAAAAAAGGGGCGCCCTAGGGCGGCGAAAAACCTTCGACAAACCCATCATCCCATCCCGGGAAGAAAGGGATTCATATCATCATCGGGAAAAAAAGAGAGGGGCAGCTTTGCACGTTGCAGTGGAGCAGCCGGCCAAAGCGGTGATGTGGTCGGGAGTCAGCAGGTGGCAGCGGGTGCGGGGCCGGGAGCCATTTTTGGCGGGGCCCACAGAAAGTAGCAGCACAGGGGGCCCCACTGGGGGCAGGCCGGTAACGTCAGTCAGGGCAGAGAAATTGGTGGTGAAATAAAAATTATTTGGGCCCGGTATGCCAGTTTTCTCCCAAGCACTGGGGGAAAGGGCAAACATTGTATATGTAGAATTTTGGGGGGCAAAAATTTAAAGCGGGGCCCAAGGCCCCTAACTTTGGGAAACCACGGGCCCTGCTTTCAACATAGGGGCACCCTTGCATGGGAAAAAGAATTTCAAAAGGGGGGTTTCCCATCTGCCCGGGCCAAAGCATCCAGTGGCATACCTCCCATTTAAAGGGCATTCAAGGCTCCACCACCTTGCCTAAGGGATTTTTTTCTGCCCTTTCACCAGACATCGGGCCCAGTTTCTAGTCCCTCCTCGCCATTTCTTTGGTCCCCAGCAGCCCATTAAAGGGATGATTGAAAAGAAAAACCCAGTATGCATAAAGCCACCCCAAGGGGTGCAGAAGCAAAACCGTGTCCTGTGCAACTTAGGGGTACTGCAGCCCCTTCCCCTTTTCAAGGGGGAAATCTGCCCCCATTCAGACAACGGGCCCAGGAAACTTTGCAACCCACTTTGACATTCCTAAAACCACCATGCAACCCTTTCCCTTTAGCCCGAACAGAACAGAAGAAACAAAGAACAGAGAAAAAAGAGAGAAATCTATGAACAAGCAAAAACAGGGAGTAATCAAAGAACAAGAGAAAAACAGAAATCTTTTGAACAAAGCCCAAAAAGAGAGGGAAACTATTAACAAGGAAAACAGAGGGAAAATATGAACTGAAAAGGCCATTAAAGATTTCTTTTTATCCAAGCAGACGGGATACTCCCCCCTGGTAATTTTAAAGTCACCCGTGGCGGCTCAGCATGACAACCCTGCCCTTTTCTCAGGTCTTTTCAGCAGGCCCCCGTAATTTGCGTTGTCAGGACTTTTGGGGTGAAAAACGGGCAAATTTTAAATGCTTCATGTCCCCTGGCCCCTTTCCCCCCAAATAATGTTGTTTAGGGGAATGAAAAATTTTGGGGGCCCCACAATCTCACTGCCACATTTAGTAAGGTGGGGTCAATAGGCAACTAGTGAAGGGATTGGCAAAATGGAGAGGGGAGGAGTAAAAGAGAGAGGTGAATAGATGGGCAGCAGAGTTATAAGGGGAGCAAGGGGGGGTAGAAAAGGAGGCCACAGGAAGGATGTTGCAATGTCCCAGGGTGAGGATGGGTGAGGGGTTGGGCAAGCATTTTTGCGCTTTCAAAGTGAAGGGGTGAGCGGGTTTGGGAAAATATTTTTTTGGGGGGAGGGAAGGTTTAAAGGGTTTTGGGTGGGGTGGTTTTTAAAAAGGGCCGATTGGATCCCAAAAGGGTTTTCCCCAAATAGCAGACTTGTGGGATTTGTGAGAGAGTGAAGCCTTTGGGGAATGATAGAGAGATCTATTTTTTCGCCAGGGGCCCCTCCCCGCAAGTCGACTGGGGGGGTTCCCCAGCGCTCCACGTATGACTGCCATACTTTTTGGTGGGATTTTTGGGGTTTTAAAGCAGTACCCAGCTCCAACTGCGCAAAACCCGAAGTCTGGGGTTGTTGATGAGCAGCTTTTCCCTTTACCCTCCCCCATTTATTTAGGTTCCCACCTGGAGGGAGACCCCGAACCCTGGAAATTTTCTGGCTTTCCTCAGCTACTATTTGGCTGCCACCCCCTAGTTGGGCCCCCAAAATCTGAAACCACGCTGCTTTTTAAACCAAACCCCCCATTCTTTAAAGGGACTGGATTACTACCCACTCTTCACAAGGGGCCCTTTTGAGCCCCTTTTGATGCCCGCTGCCCAAAGGTACCCCCAGGTCTCCTCATGCTGCTTTTGGGTGCACCCCCCCAAAGGCCCATTCACCCTGTACTTCTGGGCTTTTATGTGTTGCTGCCCCCAAACTCCACACTGGGGTAATTTTTGCTTATATGGGGCCTTTAAACATGCTTTCGCTACCTTTCCCCAATCCCGGGCATTTGCCACTCTGGGGGCCTACCATGCTGCCCTTTCCCCCCTGACCCCCTTTTTCAAATCCGACCACCCTAATGGGTTTCCTAATGCTGTTTCCACCCCCCACCACTCTTTACGTTACACTATGTAAGACTAGTATAAAAATGGTCCTTTGTTGTATCAGGATTGTTCCCAAAAAAATTGAAACCCAAAAACAGGGGGTGAAAACAAAACATGAAGAAAATTCAAAAAATTCCATTTACTTATTAATTTTTTTGGGGTCAACCCTGTTTTTTTTGGGGTTTTTGCAAAGATTTGGGTTAATTTACCAAAAGAAAATGGGGCACTTTAAGGATCAAAGGGAAAGGGGAAAATTGGGTTAGGCTGTCAATTCAAAAAAACTGATGACAACCCCCTTCCCCTTTTTTTGGGGGGGCCCCTACATGAAAACCCTCGTTTTTAAAAGAAACACCCCAAAAGAGTGAAAAAAAAAAACTTTTGCCACAGATAGCAATATCCCAAGAGAATGAACTGGCTGGATTTGAGATGTATGTAGGGCTGAAATACACAAACACTAGATTTGACACAGAACTCTCCACAAAATGTGGATAAATTAACACTTGGCTACTGATTAAAATATCCCCACAGTCTGAAGTTGATGGATTTAAGGCATGTATGGGGCAGAAATATACACTCTATATTTGATTCAAATTCCCCCACAAACAAGAGGATAAATTGACCCTTGGTATAAAATACCCTACAGAATGAACCAGATTGAATTCAGGGGTGTATGTGGCAGAAATACACACACCCTGTATTTGACTCAATATTACCCACAAACAAGAGGATAAATTAACCCTTGGTTATAAAATACCCTACAGAAATAACCATATGGAATTCAGGTGTATATGTGACAGAAATACACACCCTTTATTTGACTCAAAATTATCCCAGAAACAAGGGGATAAATTAACCCTTGGATATAAAATACCCTACAGAAATAACCAGGTGGAATTCAGGCATGTATGAGGCAGAAATACACACACCCTGGATTTTAGGGAGAATACCCTACAAACTAAAACAAACAAAATAAAATACGCTGGTTCAGGAACAAGTGTGTATATGACACACATTTGTGAAGGTCTTTCACCCCAGTAGATAAAATAATGGGTTCATATTGCGCAGTGTGCAATATAGTGCTCAGCAGATAGATGCTTGTGGCAGGAGACACACTGACAAGTGTAGGAATTTAACATGGCGTCTCTATTAAGAGCATACTTGCCAACTTTTGAAAGTAAAAAAGTAGGAGACCTGAAGGTGTGGTGCGCTATGCGGCCCAGCAAAATTTTTTAAAAACCAAACCCCTTTGATGGTGAGCCACACCCCCTTTTAAAAAGCCACACCTACACCACCTAACTGTGTTCCGACTCTGGATGAAAGTTGGGTTTTGGCGTCACCCAGCTTTCCTGGACTGTCGGTTAGCCTATTCAGCATCCAGGAGAGTTGGGAGATACCGGCAAACTGTGCCTACACCTAAACCATAAATTACAATCAATATTTCCACCATACAGTGATTATACAGTAGTATATACCAGTGTACACAGGCTCTGCAGACACTTCAGTGACTACAGTGCAGTTAACATGTAAGGACTCAACCGGGGATGTCTCTTTCGACTGGAATTGTTATCTTTCCTTTTCCTTTTCCATCCTGTCCAGATGACTTCTTCCGACCACGACTCGTCCCTGCAAAATTTACCACACAAACACCTTAGAATTCTATTTTTTTCAGCACTTCTGTAGCGGCGGGGTAGTGGATCCGCTGGACCACCGCAAGCGATGATAGTTAAGCCACGCCAGGGAACGGAATCTTAGTAGCCCCCGGTTTTCACCAGAGCCCGCCGCAAAGCGGGATGGACTTGCTGCGGCGTGAGGCTACCAGGTCATTACCCCTGACGTGACTTGCTTGTGATGGCGGCTGAGGTGCAGCGTGGTATAGAGTCGTAGTCCGAGAATCGTAGTCGTGGGCAGGCAGTAAGGTCAGGGCAGGCGGCAATGGTTCGTGGTCGTAGAAAGGCAGGAAGGTCAGGGCAGGCGGCAGAGGTTCGGAGTCGAGAAACGTAGCAAGAGGTCTGGTACACGGTAAGGCGGGAATACACTTAGGAAACGCTTGGTTGTCCACGGCGGGAACCTTGGAGGCGGAAGCCAGGGGGAGGGGAGGGCGCGGCCATAGACCGCCAGGAATGGAGAACGGCCAGTTGAGTCGGAGTCCTGAGGATTATATGAGAACTCGGCCCAAGGAAGCAATTCGGACCAGTTGTCCTGACGTCCGGACACGAAGTGCCGTAGATACTCCCCCAAGATCTGGTTTACCCTCTCCACCTGCCCATTTGTCTGGGGATGATATGCAGAAGAGAAATCTAGCTTGATTTGCAAACGGGAACACAGGGCACGCCAGAACTTAGAGACAAATTGGACGCCTCGGTCGGAGACGATGTGGGATGGTAAACCATGCAGGCGAAAGATGTGATGGAAGAAGTGACCCGCCAATTGGGCAGCAGAAGGGATGACCAGAAGCGCGCCAAAGTGTGGACATCTTTGAAAATCGGTCAGTGACCACCCAGATGACCGAGTTTCCCGAAGAAGGAGGAAGGTCCGTGATAAAGTCCATGCCTATGTGTGTCCATGGAGACTCCGGAACAGGCAGAGGGACTAAGAGACCTGCGGGCCTGTGGCGAGGGACCTTGTTTTGGGCACATGTGGTGCAGGAGAGAACGAAGTCCTTGACATCTTGGAGCAGGGTTGGCCACCAGTAGTGTCGCGAGATGAGGACGTAGGATTTCCGTACGCCGGGGTGGCCGGCCAGAAGAGAACTATGCCCCCAACCCAGAATCCTCCTCCTGAGCGCGGGACGCACGTAGATTCTGCCCGGAGGAACGTTACGGAGATCCACAGGAGCCGCATGAATCAGCCGTTCAGGACTTATGATGTGCTGTGACACCGGTTCCTCCCCGGTAATGTCAGACGCACGGGAGAGGGCGTCCGCCTTGACATTTTTCTCGGCCGGTCGGAAGTGTATCTTGAAATCAAAGCGCGAGAAAAAAAGAGACCACCGAGCCTGGCGAGGGTTCAAACGCTGAGCTGTCTGGAGGTATTGGAGATTCTTATGGTCTGTGAAGACGTCAAACGGGTGCCGAGCTCCCTCCAACAGATGTCTCCCTTCTTCCAGGACCAATTTTATGGCCAACAGTTCCCGATCTCCAATGGCGTAATTACGTTCTGCCGAGGAGAAGGTCTTCGAAAATAAAAAACGCATGTGACGGTCTTGCCTTTGGGACCCTTCTGGGTCAGGACCGCCCCGGCTCCCACTGAAGAGGCATCCACCTCTAGACTGAAGGGTCTCTCTGGATCTGGCCGGACCAAAATAGGTGCTGAGGAGAACGCTGTCTTCAGTCGGGAGAATGCTTCCTCGGCCGACGGAGGCCAACATCTCGGGTTAGCATTCTTGTGGGTGAGAGCCACGATGGGAGCCACCAGTGTAGAGAAGTGGGGAATGAACTGCTGGTAGTAGTTGGTGAATCCTAGGAAGCATTGAATCGCCCGGAGACCGTCAGGTCGTGGCCACTGCTGGATTGCGGAGAGTTTAGCTGGGTCCATCTGCAGACCTCGATCGGAAACTATGTACCCAAGGAAAGGAAGGCTGGCCTGGTGGAACCGACATTTCTCCAGCTTGGCATACAGTCGATTGCCCCGCAAGCGTCGCAGGATCTGGCGTACTTGTACCCGATGGGTCTGGATGTCAGGGGAAAAAATCAGGGTATCGTCCAAGTATACAATGTCGCAGGTGTACAGCAAGTCCCGAAACATGTCGTTGACGAACTCCTGAAATATGGCTGGGGCATTGCATAGCCCGAAGGGCATCACGAGATACTCAAAATGCCCTTCCCGTGTGTTGAAAGCCATTTTCCACTCATCCCCTTCGCGTATTCTGATGAGGTTATAGGCTCCTCATAGGTCTAATTTGGTAAAGACCTTGGCTCCACGGAGGCAATCAAAGAGCTCAGAGATCAGGGGTAGAGGGTAGCGATTCTTCACCGTTATCTTGTTTAGCCCTCTGTAGTCAATACACGGACAAAGTGAACCGTCTTTTTTCTGAATGAAGAAGAAACCAGCCCCGGCGGGCGAGGAGGGCTTGCGTATAAAACCCTTCGACATATTCTCCTGAATATAGGCCGACATGGCCTGGGTCTCGGGCACAGACAGAGGGTAGACCCTACCCCGAGGGGGAATGGTTCTGGGAAGGGGGTCGATAGGGCAATCATACGGCCGATGGGGGCGGTAGCTTCTCAGCCTGTTTCTCCGAAAATACATCTCCAAAATCCTGGTACTCCGCTGGCAGACCTTGTAGAGACTTGATGGACGATTGGGGAGGAGAGATGGACACCGGGCGTGGTGCCACCAAGCAGAGATCCTGGCACTCCAATCCCCAACGCAGGAATTCGCCTGTCTTCCAATCAAGCGTAGGGACGTGACGTTGCAGCCAGGGTAGCCACAACAGCATCACTGAAGACGCGCGAGGCAGGACATGAAAGGAGATCTACTCCGTGTGTAGGACCCCTACACGGAGGGTCACCGACTGGGTGATGAACAGAATGGAGTCACTGAGAAGCTCCCCACTGACGGACGAGATAAGCAAGGGCTTTTCCAGGCGGGTTACTGGCAAGCGATAGCGTGACACCAGGGAGGCGTGAATAAAGTTCCCGGCGGAATCGGAGTCCAGGAAGGCAGAGACCCGGAACGATAGACCAGCATCCGTCGTTACCTGCACTGGCAACAACAGTCGTGGAGAGGAAGACTGAGCACCAATGGACGCCTCTCCTACGCCACCTAGGTGCGAGCGTTTCCCGACCGCTGAGGACGCTGCGGACAACTCCTATGGAAATGGTCCGGACTGGCGCAGTAGAGACAAAGGTTCTCCATCCGGCCGCGGGGACCGCTCTTCTTCCGACAAGTTGGGCCCGGTCCACCTGCATGGTTCCTTGGTGGAAAACTGTGTAGGAGGCAGCGGAGGCCTTGGGAACACGGGGGCCAACCGAGGTAGACGGCGAGGCTGTGCCGAGTCACGCTCCTGGCGGAGCTCCTGCTGTCTCTCCGTGAAACGCACGTCTATGCGCGTGGCCAGATGGATAAGTTTGCACAAAGAAGATTGAAGGTCTCTTGCTGCAAGTGCGTCTTTTACTCTGCTCGACAGGCCCTTCTTAAATGTGGCGCAGAGAGCGCCATCATTCCATGACAGCTCGGAGGCTAGGGTGCGGAACTGGACCACATACTCCCCTGCGTAGGTTCAGTAGCGCCGTGTCCGCGGAAGATGCTCGCGCAGGCTCCTCGAAAACACTGCGGAATTCAGAGAGGAAGGCCTGTAGGTCTGTGTTCACAGGGTCATTCCGGTCCCAAAGGGGTGTCACCCAGGCCAGGGCCTTTCCGGATAGCAGCTCACCACGAACGCCACCTTCGCCCTTTCAGTGGGGAACTGATCGGCCATCAGCTCCACGTGCATGGAGCACTGCGTGATGAAACCTCTGCAGAGCTTCGAGTCCCCGTCGAACTTGGAAGGTAGAGGAAGACGAAGCTTCGGACCCACAGTTGCCAGCGGGACGGCAGGAGGAGATGGAACCACTGGCGAAGAGGCAAGTTGCTGCTGCTGGGAGGCCAGGAATTGCGGCATCATGGCGGACAGCTGACCCAATTGCTGTGCTTGTTGCGCGATCTGCTGCGACTGTTGGGCGACAATGTTCGTGAGATCCGCTAGACTTGGCAGGGGCACGTTGGCGGGATCCATGGCTGGATCTAACTGTAGCGGCGGGGTGGTGGATCCGCTGGACCACTGCAAGCGATGATAGTTAAGCCACGCCAGGGAACGGAATCTAAGTAGCCCCCGGTTTTCACCAAAGCCCACCACAAAGCGGGATGGACTTGCTGCGGCGTGAGGCTACCAGGTCGTTACCCCTGACGTGACTTGCTTGCGATGGCAGCCGAGGTGCAGCGTGGTATAGAGTCGTAGTCCGAGAATCGTAGTCGTGGGCAGGCAGTAAGGTCAGGGCAGATGGCAATGGTTCGTGGTCGTAGACAGGCAGGAAGGTCAGGGCAGGCGGCAGAGGTTCGGAGTCGAGAAACGTAGCAAGAGGTCTGGTACACGGTAAGGCGAGAATACACTTAGGAAACGCTTTTACTAAGGCATGAGGCAACATAGATTCAGCAAAGGAGTGATTGTGGAGCGTAACCTTAAATAGGGGAAGCGCCCGGCAATTAGCCAATTATAGGGGCGCTGGCCTTTTAAATTTCCGAAAACGAGCGTGCGCGCGCCTTAGGGAACGGGCACGCACGCCTCGGCCGGCAGAGGGTGCGGATGGGACAGGAACGAGGTCAGGTGAGTCTCTATGTGCTGCGGACCCACCGTTCATCCCGCGGCAAGCGGCGCCACCCAACCCCGGCAAACACCCGTTCCCTAAGGCGTGCGCACGCTCGTTCTCGGAAATTTAATATGCAGGAAGAAGTGGAGGAAGAAGAGAAGGAAGAGGTGGGCTTTGCCCCGACCAATAGATTTTATGCTTAGGGTGCTTTCACACGGTGCATTTTTGCTGCGTTTTTTTATTATTTTTTTACACGTTTTTTGTGCAGGAAGACACAGCAATTAGTGCTGTACATTACTGTCAAAAAGCGCACTGTGTGAAAGCACCGTTACTCCACATTTTTTTGCATGAATAAAGTTGCACGCCATCTCACTTTGAAAAATAATTTCAAAGTCCCTAAGTGAATAGGATATCCCTCAACCAAGTACTGAAGTCAATGGTGAATTAGTAATTTAGTTTCAGATCAGAAATATGCTTTACACCAATTATGTCAGAATAAAAATATTATGATCAAGGGGGGCGTGGCCTGGACACCAATGTAGCCAGACGCACGCTGTGTGAGCTCCTCTCCAGCCAGTCTATCTCGGCCCAAATAAGCCAAGTTCCTAGCTACTAATCCACCGGATTGTGAGCCCTAGGCATCAGTGAAGCTGAGGGTTATACAACAACCCAGCTCCGAACGAAATTGGAGGTACCGGTCCTGTGGCACCCTGCCGGGCCTTCTCTTCCGGCAACCCTCCCGCCACGAAACTCCAAGTAAAGAGTGTGCCCCTACGGATCATCACTGTCTTACCTGACGCCCACACACTCTAAATGGACTGTCAGCGGTGCGGTGAGTCTCCTTGCCACCAATTTAGTAGAGAAAGCTGGGTCTGCAGCAGTTGGTGCAGCTTGTGAAGCGCTATTGGGACGACTCCTCCTCCCGGCAGCCATACTGCCCCGAGCGGGAAGAGCTTTCCCTGACAACCAGTTGCAGCGTTACTCGCAGCCACAGCTGGGAAGCCCGAGTGAGAGGGCATAGTGTGCCTCTGCTGCAGCGCCGGCAAATTTAATTATCTGCACCCTTGCTCTGCCTCTCCTGTGTCCGGGAGTCCCGATCTGCAGTATTGCCTGTGAAGCGTTACTGGAGCAGCCCCTCCTCCTTGCAGCCACATTGCAGAGAGGTGAAAGGATTCCCTGACATCTAGCTGCAGGGGCACGCACGGCCTCACCGGAGACTGTAAGAGAGCTGGCAATTCACCTCCCCTGTGCCCTTACTCTGCCCTGTCACTCCTTTGTCCAGGACTTTACTTGGCAGGCAAGTCAGGGATCGAGGAACCTCACTAAAAGCTGTGAAGTCAAGCACAGTAACTCAAATACAGCTTCTACAATCAAATATTGTCCTGCTTATTCACAGCTCTGCTGTATTGTCTCACTACAAAGCCCCAATACAGTTAATTGACAGACTGCCTTAGATATCAAGACCCACTGACTTTCTGGAACTCTAAGTCAAAAACACATTTCAACTATAAATTAAAAAAAACAAAAAAACAAGAAGCACCTTAATATTGACTGCGGGGAGTTGTTAATCCGACTCACAGTCTGTTCAGGGCTACCTTACTGTCACAATAAAGTCCCTAAAACCTGCATCAAAGGTTGTTCAGACGGAGCTCCAGAACTTGTTTTGTGCTGCAGTATACAGAGGCACTGATTAGCCACCGCTTATTGTCTCTACTAGAACCGGTTATCTAACCAATATAACTGTAATCTAAAATCACTAAGCCCCACATACGCCCAAAC
>JAODAL010054889.1:0-24332 GCA_025379985.1 Phyllomedusa bahiana | reverse complement strand
CCTCCAGAGTGCTTTGCCCCATGTAACGCCATGTGCTCGCAGCCATTTTATCAATCAAAAGCACACTTCGTTCACCCGAAGTACCCCAACCTTCAACTTTGTTCAGAACCGAAGTTTTCCTGAGATTCTAAACGAATTCCACTTCGTTAGAATCAATTCGCCCATCTCTAGATATAACAGTGCTCCATCAGATGGTCAGAGCTTCGGCTATTTATTCTAAACCTATTCCTGCAATACACTGTCGTGGGAAAGGCAAAAGATGTTAAGGAGGGACCAGCTGGGACTGGTAATTCCACAGACCGCAGTTAGTGTCGTCACAGTAGCTGGAGTGGAGCGCTACAGCTCTAAAAACTTCCCTCATGTCCACAAAAATTGTCAATAAGGGAGGTTTGCACAGTTGGAGGCAATCTAGGACAGCCAGGGGCACTCCTATAGTAGTGATGTCTGGTGTTGGGGTGCCGGGATGTTGGTGCAATTGAAAGAAGCCAGACACTCGTGAACTTTACATGTTGTGCTTCTTTCTGAATGTAGTTTACAAAACAGTGATGGTAGGTTACAATCTCTCTTTAAGGAACAGCAGAGCAAGTTCACTACATATGAGAGGAGATGTTCACCTTATATGCTATAAGCAGGGTTACAGTCTCTGATGGCAATTTGGTACAGATAACTCCTCATACTGTATAAGGATATATTTATAGGCAAGCAACGCTTCAGTGAAAGAGGGACTTTCACAGGTTGGCTCCACTCGGAAAACAGACTTAAGTACTTACAGTTATTTTGTGCTACTGTTCTCTGTCCCAGGGGAAAGGGCCAACTATTTTGTTATGTGGAAGTCGCATAGCACTGTCTCTTGTTGGAGGCACCAAAAGAAGTTAGTATAGCAAAAGAGTACTTGTACAGCTTTATCTCTCTTGATTGTAGAAAATATTCACTTCTCCCTTAAGTAGCAATTGAAATGTCCCCTCAGTGTGGGCTGGAGGGATGCTGGGTGACTGTGATTAACAATTTCTGAGTTAGGACTTCTCAGAGTAAATATTACCTTAACAGGAGCATCTGTAGAAGCTAATGTTCTCTCCTCTGGCTAGACCAGGACTGGACCAAACTGATTTGTTCCAGCCTGATAGTGTGAGGGGGCAGAACAGTAAGGCCTCGTTCACACGGCTTATTTCAGAACGTATTTACAACGGATTTCCGATGTAAATACGTTCTGAAATCAGTTGAAATCAGTTGCAAATAAGTGCCACTAAGTGTGACACGTATTTGTAACTGATTTCCCGACGGATTCACCATCTACAATCATTGTAGGTGGTGAATCCGTCCGGAAATAATTGACATGTGAATTGTTTTTCCGTCCGGATTGCCGTCGTCAATCCGCGGCGGCAATCCGGAACGGAATTTTGCGTCGTGTGAACGACGAGCCGTTTTTTCTATTGAAATCAATAGAAATATGGCATGTGTACTATTTTCGGACGGATTTGCCGACGGATTGACGATCGTCAATCCGTCGGCAAATCCGTCCGAAATAAGCCGTGTGAACGAGGCCTAAGACTCCTACCACATAGTTTAGGTAATTTACAGTAGCAAGAGATATTGATTGTGAATATCTAATTCTCATATGCAGACATTAGTCAGTGTATAACAGCAAATAACAAACCACATTGCACATTAGTTAATCCTCAGTGTTAGCATATAACCAAGGTATTATAAGCACATAACTTTTAATGCATGATACATTTTCTAACTCACAAGAATAGTGACACAATATACCAGATCTACTGTCACACAAAAACCGTTCCACTCAGCAGGAGTAGAAAAGGTATTGGGATACCACAGCACGTTGCCAACAACTTTATCCCTGAGTTGCCTGGTGTGTTCCTTGGTTTTCATGATGCTATTTGTTCTCTAATGTTCTCTGACAAACCTCTGAGGCCTTCACAAAACAGCTGTGGTTATACTGAGAATAAATTACATACAGATGTACTCTATTTATTAATTAGGTGACTTCTAAAGGCAATTGATCACTTTGGATTTTATTTAGGGGTATCGACGTAGGGGCTGAAAATGTTTCAGTTTTTAATTTGCATAAATTCAGAAAAGCATGTGCTATTTTATTTACACTTTAGAAACACTTGCTTATTTGTGTTGCTCTGTCACATAAACTATCAATAAAATATATCTAAGTTTATGGCTGCAATGTTTAAAAATAAGGAACAGTGCAACGGGTATGAATACTTTTGCAACCCACGGTTCAAGCACACAATAATAATCTTTATTTAGCGCCAACATATTTCACAGAACTTTACAATCTAGAGCAGAGGTCCTTAAACTACGGCCTCATGCAGCCCGCCGAGGATTTTTTATCCGGCCCGCCGCTGCCACTTGCGGCACCGGCGGTGGCAGCGGCAGAGCCGCAGTCCTCTGAGTTGCGCTCTCTATAAGCTGGCCCCTGCTGTCGCGCTGCCTCACATCACTTGCCACCGGCCACAGCACCTCCCATATGAAGGGAGGTGCTATGGGCAGTGACAGGTAACATGAAAGCCAGTGCGAGCAGCGTGACAGCAGGGGCCAGCTTCGGGGGGGTGGACACTCTGCAGCACAAGGGAGGTGCTTGAGGGCGGACATTTAAAATATATGGGAGGTGCCTGTGAGTGGCAGAGGGCGGACACTGTGCAATGTAAACGCAGAATGTCCGCCCTCTGCCATTCACAGGCACCTCCCATATATTTTAAATGTCCGCCCTCAAGCACCTCACATCTGCTGCAGAGTGTCCCCCACCCACAGTCGTCCCCGGCGATGCCGCCGCCGATCGTTAGGGTCCTAAGTCGATACTGCTGGGGGGCCTAATTCTACCTACACCTGCCGGGGGCCTAATTCTACCTACGTCTGCTGGGGGGCCTAATTCTACCTACACCTGCTGGGAGACCTAATTCTACCTACAGAAATGCTGGGAGACCTAATTCTACCTACACCTGCTGGGAGACCTAATTCTACCTACAGACCTGCTGGGAGAACTAATTCTACCTACAGACCTGCTGGGGGACCTAATTCTACCTACAGACCTGCTGGGGGACCTAATTCTACCTACAGAACTACTGGGGGACCTAATTCTACCTACACCTGCTGGGAGACCTAATTCTACCTACAGAAATGCTGGGAGAACTAATTCTACCTACACCTGCTGGGGGACCGACTTCTACCTACAGACCTGCGTGGGGACCTAATTCTACCTACACCTGCTGGGGGGCCTAATTCTACCTACACCTGCTGGGGGCCCTAATTCTACCTACACCTGCTGGGGGGCCTAATTCTACCTACACCTGCTGGGGGACCTAATTCTACCTACACCTGCTGGGGGCCTAATTCTACCTACACCTGCTGGGGGGCCTAATTCTACCTACACCTGCTGGGGGACCTAATTCTACCTACGTCTGCTGGGGGACCTAATTCTACCTACGTCTGCTGGGGGACCTAAATTCACCTACACTTGCTGGGCCACCTAAATTCACCTATACCTGCTGGGCCAATAATAAATTGGGTATCACTGTAATTATATCGACCCACAAAGTAAAACCTTTTTTTAAAACTATATTCCGGCCCTCCAATGGTCTGAGGGACCGTGAACTGGCCCACGGTCTAAAAAGTTTGAGGACCTCTGATCTAGAGGGTATAAGTACAGACTAAAACAAACATTACACAGTAAGGGTATGTTCACACGGTGTTTGTTAAATATGGTTTTGGGTACGTTCTACATAATGAAAAATGGAAGCCAAAATGTATTTAACAATTTTCAAGTGTGATTTACATTGATTTCAATGTAAAACACGTATCGCCATTTAGACAATACATGTTTTACATGTTGACAATTCTTGATCCATTTTAGGCATTGAAAGCCCATAGAAATAATAGGGATACATTTTTGCAGTCCAGAAAACACTTTGGATGCATTTGACACCATGGGTGACATGTATGAATCTCGCCGCGTCGGAGCGCACGTTTTCGCCCGATTTCAAGCGAAAGCTGCGCCTCATGTATGTCGGCGCCCGAGGTGCGCTCATACATGCGGTGTAAAGTCCACCGCGCCTTGCCAGAGTGTGAGGCGCAGTGCGGGACTTAGTCGCAGTGCGGGACTGTGCCTAAGATTCGCCGCCCGAGGAGGTGCGCTCATACATGCGGTGTAAAGTCCACCGCGCCTTGCCAGAGTGTGAGGCGCAGTGCGGGACTTAGGCGCAGTGCGGGACTGTGCCTAAGATTCGCCGCCCGAGGAGGTGCGCTCATACATGCGGTGAAAAGTTCCCTGCGCCTCTCCACTGTGTGAGGCGCAGTGTGGGACTTAGGCGCAGTGCAGGACTGCGCCTAACATGTATTCCGATTCGAGACAGGCTGGAAAACAGCGAGAAATCATTAAACATGTTAGTGAAGAGCAAAAAGAGTTGTCCTTCAAATGAATGAATGAGTGAAAGATCAAAGCTGTCTAAAAACGATTAAATGCAGATCATTAAAAATTAAAGTGAAAACATATAGAAGATGGCTGAAGAAATAAATCTCAGCTCTCAGCTTCGTGAGGCATGGAGTATGAATAAAAAAATCGTTTTTATTAGGTGCAAAATATTATCTGAAAAAAGAGCTCAAACCTTCTAATAAAATACATTTAAAAAATCACTTATAAAAAATCAATAACGGCGCAACATCAGGAATTGCGATATAGAAATTTGCCGGGAAATACAGTAATTCAAATTCTGTAAGCTCTTCTCATTGGTCGGCAGAAACCAGCCAATCAGAATAGGAGCGACAGTGACCCATTATAAGCTATGGAGAAGTATTGACCAATTAAATGAAAAGGCGGGACAGTTCAAAATACAGTAAAAAAGGCAGAAAAGAGCTGATTGGTTGAACTAGCGGGGGTTGGCTATCCCAGCCAATCAGAGCGCAAGCTACTTTGTCCCATTGTAGTCTATGGAGAGATCGGGGCACTGAAATCTCAGCGCTGTGAGGCGTGGAGTATTAGTAAATAAATTGTTTTTATTAAGTGTAAAACATTGTCACGGGTGGTCCCGCAGCCCCTCGCCCGGGCTGCGGGCGCCTCGTGCGGTCACCGTTGGTCCCCGCGGCCCCTGCCGGGCCGCGGGTCGGGGTCCCGGCTTCCCCCTTACCTTCCTGCGCTCCTGAGTCCTCCCGTCCTCCTGGCCGGCCGGCGTGCGCGCGCCGCGCCTTAGGCGCGCGCGCGCCGTCTCTCGAGGATTTAAAGGGCCAGTACGCCCATTATTGGTTAAGGCTGGCAGGTGACCCTATTTAACCCTCTTCCTCCGGGTCACCTTTGCCGGATCTTTAGTGCCGTACAGCCTTTAGAGAAAGCTTCTTGTGCCTCGTTGTCTGACTTCCGTGTACCGAACCTCTACGCTCCTGTTTCCTGACCACGAACCATTGCCGCCTGTCTTGACCTCCTGCCTGTCCCCGACTCCGCCTACGCCTCACGATTCTGTTACCACGCACTGCCTTGGCTGCCACCGCAAGAAAGTCCGCCAGTGGGACGACCTGGTAGTTCTCCGCCGCAGCAAGTCCATCCCGCTTTGCGGCGGGCTCTGGTGAAAACCGGGTTCTACTTAGATTCCGTTCCCTGGTACGGCTTATACCATCGCTTGCGGGGGTTTCCAGCGGATCCACTACCTGCATTCGTTACAAACATTCCTGTAAAAGAGCTAAAACCTTCTATAAACATACATAATCAAATCCCTAACAACGCTTTTGTCGCCGTCACCGGCGCTACATCAGGAATTGCGATATAGAAAATTGCCAGGAAATACAGTAATTCAAATTCTGTAAGCTCTTCTCATTGGTCGGCAGAAACCAGCCAATCAGAATAGGGCGACAGGGGACCCATTATAAGCTATGGAGAAGCATTGACCAATCAAATGAAAAGGCGGGACAGTTCAAAATACAGTAAAAAAGGCAGAAACGAGCTGATTGGTTGAGACAAGGCGGCAGATATGAATCCACCAATCATATGTAGTGCGTCTGTTTTGAGTAGAGCAAGAACGGCGCGATAGAAGGGCGCCCTAAAAGTTATTACTGTCTATGGGAAATATTCTAGTACTGTGATTGGTTGGGGGGAAGAGGGGCTTGTCCTATAATAAAACTGTACATGGCCGAAATCAAATGATAAGACTCACGAAGTTGTACCGATCTCTATATAAAATGATCAATAATATGGGGGTAACGAAAATAATTCAATTATTCATTTTTATTTCTTTATTTTCTTTAGCCCCATATTATTGATCATTGGCTAACGAAAAAAAAGAAATAAAAATGAACTCATTGAATTCATTTTTAGTTCTTTATTTTCGTTACCCCCATATTATTGTTCATTTTTTATAGAGATCAGTACAACTTCATGAGTCTTATTGTTTGATTTCTGCCATGTACAGTTTTATTATAGATTGCATTAGAAAACCCATAAGAGCATCGCTCGCTCTCCCATTGGCCTAAATAACCGTGCCTCTTTTAACTTAGCCAATCACAAACAGAGCTCGCTCTGCATTTCTTTTCCCCATAGAACTCTATGAGATAAGTAGCTCACCCACTGATTGGCTAAGTAATAACTTTTAGGGCGCCCTTCTATCGCACCCTTCTTGCTCCACTCAAAATAGACGCACTACATATGATTGGTGGATTCATATCTGCCGCCTGGTCTCAACCAATCAGCTCTTTTCTGCATTTTTTACTGTATTTTGAACTGTCCCGCCTTTTCATTTGATTGGTCAATACTTCTCCATAGGTTATAATGGTTCACTGTCGCTCCTATTCTGATTGGCTGGTTTCTGCCGACCAGAGCTAACAGAATTTGAATGACTATATTTTCCGGCAATTTACAATATCCCAATTCCTGATGTAGCGCCGGTTTCAGCGACAAACGCGTTGTTCGGGATTTGATTGATTTATGTTTATAGAAGGTTTCAGCTCTTTTTCAGAATATTTTACACCTAATAAACACGATTTTTTTTAATCATACTCCATGCCGCACAGCGCTGATAGCCGAGGTTTCATTGCCCTGATCTCTCCATTGACTACAATGGGACAAAGTAGCTCGCGCTTTGATTGGCTGGGATAGCCAAGCCCCCGCAAGTTCAACCAATCAGCTCTTTTCTGCCTTTTTACTGTATTTTGAACTGTCCCGCCTTTTCATTTGATTGGTCAATACTACTCCATAGCTTATAATGGGTCACTGTCGCTCCTATTCTGATTGGCTGGGATAGCTAAGCCCCCGCTAGCTCAACCAATCAGCTGTTTTCTGCCTTTTTTACTGTATTTTGAACTTTCCCGCCTTTTCATTTGATTGATCAATACTTCTCCATAGCTTATAATGGGTCACTGTCGCTCCTATTCTGATTGGTTTGTTTCTGCAGACCAATGAGAAACGCTTACAGAATTTGAATTACTGTATTTCACGGCAATTTTCTATATTGCAATTCCTGATGTTGCACCGGTGACGGCGACAAACACGTTGTTAGTGATTTTTATATATGTATCTTTTTTGAACGTTTGAGATCTTTTTCTGAGAATGTTTTACACTTAATAAAAAAAAGTTTTGGAATCATACTCCATGCCTCATGGAGCGGAGAGCTGTGTACTGCTGTAACAGTTGACCTAGAGCACATTTTGTCCCATTCCATCACGTTCTTGCTTTACTTCGCCTCCTCGGCTCATTTAGACCACATTCAACTAGGTCTGCCTGTCGGAGCTGGCAAGCGCTGCAATGCGCCGCACTTTGCTGACCTGCGATCATGCATGCCTCGGACTATTCGAAAGTGCCGCATCCCGCCCAAAATGCCCACACCGTGCCCATTGCACGCCCCTTCATGTTAGGCGCAGCCGAAAGTGGCGAAGCTTGCGCCTAACATCGCATCACTGCATCCGACAGGGGATTCGGATCGGTGAGGCGCCGTTTTCGCCAAAAAACAGGCGCAACTCCCGATCATACTTGTCGCCCCATATGTTTTACATATCTATGACGCCGCGTGAACATACCCTAAAAAACTACTTGCAGATCAGACACAAGGAGCCACACTAACACTTTCTTTATTGCCCATTGCAATCAATCAGAGTTCCCTTTCATTTTTCCAGAGCACTATGTGAAATTAAGGGGAGCTCTGTTTGGTTAATATAGCAAACAAAGAAAGTCTTACACCTAGACAGTTTTCATACATGTCCCCCATGTTATGAGTGCGATGCGCACAAGAACTTACAATCTATTAGGGTGTATGGGTCAGACCAAGGGTGAAAAGTACTCATTTTACATAATGTTCCAGGCATGTTTCAAAAATATGGGGTTGTTTTTATAAAAAGTGGATGAACCTGCCACCCAGACTGTACATCTATATACAGATAAGTGCCTATGAAATCCCAAGTGCAGTGATGAATGTGTGTGGCAGAAAACATGGGGTTAGCAATTCGCGATCTTGGTAGGCCTGCCTAAGAAGAAGTATTCCTAGGGCACACTTAAAACTATGAGGGTTATGAGTTTGCCTGACCATACGGGGTAGCATGCTCCAGAGAACTAATTTTGAAGACAGGCATGGGAGGTTCAGATGATCGAGGCATGTAATCTAAGATCATCAGCAGAACGGAGAGACCTGGTAGGTTAGTAGATAGAGATGAGGGAGGAGATGTAGGGGGGTGCAGCACCATGGAGAGCTTTATGGGTGAGAGTAATGAGTTTATGTTGTATTCTGTACTGAATGGGCAAACAGTGCAGTGACTGACACATTGTAGAGGCATCAGTATAGCAGCTGGAAAGAAAGATGAGCCTGTACACACTACAGCATGTATGCCCAATTAAGTACCTAGCATAGTTCAAATCCTCTAAAAGCACTAGGAAAATGGTATGTTGTAAAAGCAAAATGATTGCCAGAAATATATAAAAAATCACATTAAAGTAGTCTCACCATAGCTGAGGAATCAATTGTATATTCCAAGTATTGTTGAAAGGGGTTGGTTCCACTTTAGAGACTCACAAAGATCAGGATGGGGGGTACCCTGCTTGGTATGAGTCTCCTATTTATATTGTTTTTATGGGGATCACAGGAATGTCTTTTTAACAAATGCAGTGAAAAGTGCAACATACATGTATGGCCACCTTTCCAACATCATCTCCTACCTAGAGCCTCAAATGTATCAGACATTTTTTTATGGTGTATGTAGTGAATATGCCATGAATGTTTCAGAAATGAATACTGTTTCGAGAAAGAAATCCAGATAAAACTGCTATTCATGTACTAGGGATAATACAGAAATAGATTAATCTGACTTAAAATAGCACATTCAGTGCTATTGTGCCAGTCATACAGTGCCCTCCACAACAGTGCCAGCCATACAATACCCTTGATAACAGTGCCATCCCTATAGTGCCCACCAACACAGTGCCAGCCCTATAGTCCCCACCATAAGAGTGCCAGCCAAACAGTGCCATCCATAACAGTGCTGACTATAGGAGTGTCATAAGTGGAATTTGGCTGTCAAAAGAGGACTATTATTTACCCATATGGCTCCAGATATCAGTGGCAACCTACTGGCACCTAATTGGGTATCTCCCAGCAATTTTAGCTGCTGTTCATGCTGCACATGGAAGCTATTCCAGATGTTGGCAATAATAATGTGATTCAACTATGTATTTAGCCAGTTCAGAAGACAAGTAACCCATCATAAATATCTACTTTTTTGACTGAGATTATAAATAGTGGAGTGATTAGCCTGAAATTCATAAAACAAAGCATATAAAACCTTCATAGGTTTTACATTTCTACTGCTATGTAGAATTTTTCTGTTTATAGTAATTGCATAGGTCTTTGCACACAACTATATTTTCATGAGGTCTATTACTTTTTACTGCACTCAGAGCAATTCATATCAGAAAAAATGTCAGGAAATGTGACAGTACTATATAAGACTACAGTATCTGGCTTATGTAACTGTCTTGTGGAGATGGTTTACTGACCAATACCTAAATACAGGATAGTGCACAGGTCATACAGTGGCAGTGGAACCTGACATATTTACTTTAAAAGTTGAAGATATGCATTATATGTAGATTAATAATGAATGACACATTCATATTTCATATATGTACATACTCTATACTATCTGCTAATTTACTTTTTGGGACTATTGTATATCAAAGGCAATGGCATCAGCACAGCACTAACCCCAGCAGCAAAGTGTAAAATGCTATGCAATGGGTGAGTGTAAACTTCCTGGAGAAAACTTCTTTAAGTAGGGGGACATTATTTCATAAATGACTTTATAGCAGAGATTAGAGACCTCTGAAATCTTTTTGCCACTGATGCAAATTAGGCAAGGCTCACATCCCATGTATGATGTTTGTTTAGTGTGTATGCTAGGAAAATTCCTGATGTATATTCTTAATGTATCCATAGGAATAAATGGGCATACAGAGTGTGTCCTTTTGGCCTCCTTTTGACAAGTGTACAGCTGTATAATCTCTAAAAAGTATGGAATACTACAGGAGTCTACACCATTCCATACAAGGGCAATTGGTAAAAAACATACACTATTGTTCAAAAGTTTGGAGTCACCCAGACAATTTTGTGTTTTTCCTTAAAGCTCATACTTTTATTTATCAAATGAGTTGCAAAATGAATAGAAATATAGTCCAGACATTGACAAGGTGCAAATAATGCTCCCTTTGCAGTAATTACAGCATTGCAGACCTTTGGCATTCTAGCTGTTAATTTGCTGAGGTAATCTGGAGAAATTTCACCCCATGCTTCCAGAAGACCCTCCCACAAGTTGGATTGGCTTGATGGGCACTTTTTGTGAATCATATGGTCAAGCTGCTCCCACAACAGCTCAATGGGGTTGAGATCTGGTGACTGCGCTGGCCACTCCATTACAGATAGAATACCAGCTTCTTCCCTAAATAGTTCTTGCATAATTTGGAGGTGTGCTTTGGGTCATTGCCCGTTGATGATAAATTGGTCAATCGCGTGTCCAAGGTAGGGCTGGGTTACAAAAATGGAGTAAGGCCTTTATTCAAAAACCTTTTTCCCTCGAAAAAAATTCCCACTTTACCAGCACCAAAGAAACCCCAGCCCATACTTACCTTCCATGTTGACAGATGGCGTAGGCACTCTTCCAGTTCTTTTAGTTGTTCTCCTTTCCCCAAAAATGTTTTCTGTGTGATAAAAAACACCTAAAAAAATTATTCGTTTTGCCATAACACTTTTTTCCAATTTCCACTGTCAAATTTTGGGTTTTCTTTTAGCCCATATTAATCTTTTTTTTATTCCCAGTTTAGATATGGCTTTTTCTTTGCCATCTGCTTAAAGGCAGATCCGGAGTCCCTTTTATTTAGATTTTGCATGGGTTTTGGGGTACTTTTTAATGAAGCTCCCAGTTGAGGACCTGTGAGGATTATTTTACCAAATGAGATCTAATGTCTTGTTTGTTGCCAGTTGTGCGGGGGGCCCTACTTCTTTTCTATTTGGGTTTAGAGCCTTAGGGAGTAGTACACACCGTTGTGGAAAAAACTTCAGTTTCTCAATGGAATACCCTTCATCTCTCGCACAAAAATAGAATGTCAAGTTTAATGAAAGTTTCTTTTTTGGGCCCATTTTGGATTTATCGAACCAAAATTTTATGCCCCAGATTCTAAAACTAGCTAAAAGGAAGGTCAGTTTTATAGCTCTCTAATCAGCAAAATTGTTTTCGCTGTGTACCATACTTGCACAAGGGTTTTAAAGGGGGTTCAAAATACCCAAATAGCTTTCTTACAAGTTAGCAAAACCAAGTCCATTAGAACCCCTGGAGTGTTGGTTTAATAATGGGCCTCTTTTTCACCTATGTTGATATTGCTTTAAAAAACCAAAATTGAGTGAATAGTTTTTTTCCCCACCAACAAAATGATAGGGGTGTATTTCTGATTCATTTAATGTTAGCTTTAATGAAAAAAAACTGCTTTTCTTTCAAAAATAGGGAATTTCTAAGTGACCCCAAAACTTTTGAACGGTGTGTATTGTTTTAAATGAAAATTTTTTTTTACAGTAGCACCCTATGGCTGGTAAATGCCACTATGTGTCATCCATCAAAGGCATATGTTTAACATATACATCCTTGTTAAATGGAAGCCAGAATCGGATGGTGTGTCCTAAGTCTAGTAAGGTCCCAGAGTCCTGATTGGGTTGGGGCTTTTTAGTTAACATGCAAGCTGAGTTATTATATGTTTGCCAGGGTTAAAAACTGTTATACGACAGGACATTTCTTTCTACCTTGAACTCTGCTAAACAGCTTTTTCACCAGAATAGATTTGGAGTTCCTATTCTTCCCCTGTAAGCTGTATAAACAGAAAAAGTTTTAGAAAATGTTTGGGGGACTTGTTACATTGTGGCAGATCACGGGATGTTTATGTTTTTACCCAAGATGGGCCTTGATTTGCAAAAAAACCCAAAGGGGCGGGCTTGGATGGGGAAGGTTTTGGGGTTTTTTTTCCCAAATGGGCAACCTGGGGGGCTCAAGAAAGGAAGTTTATTCAGGGTCATTAAGGAGTGGATGGCTCTTCCCCCCGGGTTGAAAAAACAGGGTGCTCCTTGAGAAAACTTTAAAGTGGAAGGGTTTAGAAACCCTATTATTTTGGGGTGGATGACAATTGTCATCGCTCAAAACAAAGGGCAATTTTGAATCCAGACCCAAACGGTTGGAAACGAGCTTTTTGGCTCCATTATAGGGCGTGTCGGGAATTCGGGAAGCGGAAATCCTCAACCCGGGGTTTTTACCCTTTTTTGCCACGGTCAAAGGGGCAAATAAAAATTCCCCTTTTCTCCATCAGGTTTGGGGAATTCTGCCCCCCCCCCCCCCCCCCCCCCCCCCCCCCCCCCCCCCCCCCCAAAAAAAAAAAAAAAAAAAAAAAAAAAAAAAAAAAAAAAAAAAAAAAAAAAAAAAAAAAAAAAAAAAATAAAAAAAAAACCCAAAGGGTAAGCGTTTGGGGTAAGAAGCCCCTTATCTAACACCTCAGTAAAAACACTTTTTTACTTTTGATAAAATGTAATTTAAAATTACCGTGTAAATTAGGGAGAAAGGATTGGTGGATTTGGAAAACGTAAAGCGTATAGGAATTTCCCCTTCCGGGAACCGAAAAAGTCCAAAAAATCTTTAAACCCAAAAAATTTTGGGAAAAAACCCCCAAAATTTTTTTAAAATTCCCTTTTCCCAAACCAAATGTTGGAGAGCTGGAATTACTAACAAAGTTTTTTAAATTGGATATTTTTCAACAACTTAGGGGCCAAGGAAAATTATTAAGCCCCCTTTTTAAAATCAAAGTTTTTCCCCCCAAAAGGGAAAAAAAAAAATTGCCTATTTGGCCAAAAAAAACCAAAAAAAAAAAAATTTCATTATGTTCAAGGTACCGAAACATGAGGAGCTAGCACAGCAGGTACACCGGTACCAGTATCACGGGCACCTTTCACACAAAACAAAAACCGGGGATTGGAAAAGGAACATGGGAAATGGCAGGGGACCCCATCACTTTTTGCACCAGGAACCAAACTCTACATTTGGTGGCAGCAAGAAAAAATGAAATGCAGAAAAACTGAGACGCGGGGGTGGAATATCCAATATTGAAAGTTATAATGGATGAGATATGGGGGTTTTAAAAAAGTGACAAAGGCTCCAGTTATATAAAATCCGTAAGCAAATTTGTGTACAAAGGGGCTATTTGGCCAAAAAGAGACGCCCGGGTGCAATAGAACTATTTAAAAATTCTAGGTGGTATGGTGGTTTTCAATGTGACATAAGCACCAGTTACAATAAAATATGCCCCAGCTGACGTTGTATAACCCCATACCCCCCCTTGGGCTGAGCTGATTGGTGGCCCCCAAAATGACAGGAAACGCTGAAAAAGGGGCAATAGTAAACGTGATAACAATTATCTTTAAGATTTTCACAGAAACTATTGCAATTCTAATAAACTGAAAAATCATGCCGATTTCAGCTTTTGTCGATAGTATTGCTCATCCCTAATTAGCATAACCAAGTATTAAAAAAAGTATTAAATAGTTATATTTAACACGGGGGGCCCCCCCAACCCCAGTCCCGCGGACCGGAAACCCCGGGCCGGCCCATCCCCTCCCGGGTCCGCGGCACCGGCTACATATATCCGGCCGCCCGGGTTTTGATTTTAGTCCGGGCGGCCGCCCTTCTCTGCGGGGGCCGATGTAACCGCCGCCAGACTTAGGCACTGCACACATCGTCAGTGCTTCACTTAGAGAGAGCAGCGGCGGTGCTTTAAAACCGGCCACTTCCCTACATTGAGATGGGGCGCTCACTGACTCCGCATCTACAATCAGGGGCGCAGGGAGTGTGAGGCCAGGACGTCACACCCCCCGCGCCGCTGGGTCTCGTCGGACGCGGGGGAGGGGGATCCTCAGGAATCGGAAATGGTGAGTAACTTTTCCCCCCCTTTTTTTTTTTTTTTTTTTTTATTACATGGGGGCATTTTTACTTTTTTGGGGCAATTACTGGGGGCATATTACTGGGGGCATATTAAAGGGGGAATTTTTACGAGGGGCATATAACTATGGGGGCATTTTTACGGGGGGGCATATTACTAGAGGCGTATTACTAGGGGGGCATATTACTGGGGGGCAAATTACATGGGGGCAATTAAAAGGAGGGGCATATTCGGCATATTACGGGAGGGGGCATATTACAGGGGGGCATATTACTTGAGGGGCTTATTACTATGGGGCATATTACTAGGGGACAAAAAAATTTTTTTTTAAAACCTTTAAAGGGGCATATTCTATGGGGGGGGGCATATTATTATGGGGGCAATTACTAAAAGGGGGCATATTTACTATGGGGTATATTACTGGAGGGGCATATTGCCAAGGGGGCATATTGCCAAGGGGGCATATTACAGGAGGGGCATATTACTGGAGGGCATATTACTGGAGGGGAATATTGCCAAGGGGGCATATTGCAAAGGGGGCATCTTACTGGGGGGCATATTAAGGGAGGGCATTTTACTAAAGGGGCTTTTAAAAGGGGGCATGTACTTAGTGGAGGGGGCATGTATTTATCTAAAATACTGGAAAGGGGTTTATATAAAAAATCATTACGGGAGGGGGCGATTTACACATTACTGGGGGGGGGTATGTATTTATCTTTTTACTGGAGGGGGATAATTTATCTATTAATTGAGGGGCATGTATTTATCTATCATTACTGGGGGGTATGTAATTTATCTATTACGGAGGGGGGCATGTATTACTACATTACGGGAGGGGGCATGTATTTATATTAGTGAGGGGTATAAAATTTTTCATTACTGGGGGGCATGATTTTCCATCATACGGGGGAGACAGTATTATCATTACTGGAGGGGCATGTATTTATCCACTTATGGGGAGACTTGTATTTACTATTATGGGGGGGGCATGATTTATTTTATTACGGAGGGGGCATTATTTACTATTACGGGGGGGGGCAGATTTATCATCATTCGGGGGGGGCATGTATTTATCTACATTACGGAGGGAACTGTATTTACATTACTGGAGGGGGCCGTATTTTATCTATCTTTAAAAGAGGGGGCTTGTTTTTATCTATTACTGTTGGGGGGCAAAAATTTACTTCATTACGGGAGGGGCATTTTTTATCGTTACGGAGGGGGCATGTTTTTATCTATCATTACTGGCGGGGGGCATGTATTTATCTTTTACGGGGAGGGGGCATGTAATTATCTTATTACGGGGAGGGGGCAGTATTTATCTATCATTACGGAGGGGATGTATTTATCTTATTCTGGAGGGGGCTGTATTTATCTTTAACGGGGGGGGCATTTTTTTTATCATCATTACGGGAGGGGGGATGATTTATTTTTTCCTGGGGGGGCATGTATTTATCTATACCTGGAGGGGCATATTAATCTATCATTCCTGGAGGGGGATGTTTTTATCAAAACATTCCGGGAGGGGCATGTTTTTATCTATCATTCCTTGGGGGCATGAAATTTATCTTATTCGGGGAGGGGGATGTATTTATCTATCTTTCGGGAGGGGCATGTATTTATCTATCATTCCCGGCGGGGGGCATGTATTTACTATTACGGAGGGGGCATGTATTTTATCTTTAACGGGAGGGGCATGTATTTATCTATCTTTTACTGAGGGGGCAGGGTATTACATTACGGGGAGGGGGCATTATTTAAAACTGGAGGGGGCATGTATTTATCTACATTACGGAGGGGCATGATTTTTATCTTTAGTGGGGGGGCATGTATTTACATTATGGAGGGGCATTTTTATTTATTCTACAGTTTTTGGGAGGGGCATGTTTTTATCTTATTACTGGGGGGGGATGTTTTTATCTTATTTATACTAGGGGGAAATGTATTTACTACATACGGGAGGGGGCTTTAATTTTCTTCATTATGGAGGGGGCGTATTTATCTACATAAGGGGAGGGGCTGTTTTTTTATTTTTATTTTTTATTTTTTGGGGGGGGGTTGTTTTATCTATCATTACGGAGGGCATTTTTATTTTTTTGGGGGGGGGGCTTTAAAACTTAAGGGGGAATGTATTTATCTATCATTACGGGAGGGGGCAATGTTTTTATCTATCATTACTGGGGGGGCATGCATTTACTATCATTAGTGGAGGGGGAAATTATTTACTTATTACGGAGGGGGTATGTATTTACTATCAATACTGGGGGGGTATTATTTATCTATCATTAGTGGGGGGGACATGTATTTATCTTTTTACGGGGGGGGGCATATATTTATATCGTTAGTGGGGGGGGCATGTTTTTATCATCTTTATTGAGGGGGGCATGTTTTTTTTCTATCTTATGGAGGGGCAGTATTTATTTATTACTGGGGGGGGCTTTGTTATCTTTTTACTGGGGGGGGAAATTTTATTATCTTATCATTTTTTTTTGGGGGGGGCATTATTTACGATATTACTGGAGGGGGCATGTATTTATCTATCATTACTGGGGGGGGCATGTATTTATCATTTATGAGGGGGCTTGTTTTTTATTTTATTACGGAGGGGGCTTTTTTTTATCTATCTTTATGGGGGGGGATGTATTTACTATCATTATGGAGGGGGAGTTTTTATCTATCATTAGGGAGGGGGCATGATTTAAATTTATAAAGGGGGGGTGGAAAGGGGGGGCTGTATTTATTTTAATTATGGAGGGGGATGAATTACTATCATTTGGGGGGGGATGTTTTACTATATTACTGGGGGGGGGGCATGTATTTATCTTATTATGAGGGGGCATTATTTATCTATCTTTTAGTGGGGGGGGGGCTGTTTTTATCTTAACTGGGGGGGGGCATGTATTTATCTTTTATCTTTTATTAACTGGAGGGGGCATTATTTATTACTGGAGGGGGAGTTTTTTCTATCAACTGAGGGGGTATTTATTTTATAAATTTTTTATTGGGAGGGGGCATGTTTTTATCTTATAAAAAAATTTTTTTTAAAGGGGGCATGTATTTATTTTAATCTTTAAAAGTGGAGGGGGCATTATTTACTTATTTGGAGGGGGGCATGTATTTATCTAACATTATTTTACGGGGGGCATTATTTATCTTATTTAAAAATTTTTTTTTCTTGGGGGGGAAAATTTTTATTTAAAATTTATTACTTTGGAGGGGGAGATTTTATTTTATCATTTTGGAGGGGCATTATTTATCTTATCCTGGAGGGGAAAATTATTTATCTTTTTACGGGAGGGGCATGATTTATTACTGGAGGGGCATGTATTTATCCATCATTACTGAGGAGACATGTATTTTTTCTCTTTATTATTTTTGGAGGGGCAGTATTTAGGTACGGAGGGGGCATGTTTTATTTTTTTACTGAGGGGCATGATTTATACTGGGGGGGCATGTATTTATCATCATTACGGAGGGGACATTTTTTTTTATCTATCATTACTGGAGGGGGCATGTTTTTATCTTAATTGAGGGGGCATGTATTTATCTTTTTACGGGAGGGGCATTATTTATTTTTTATCAATTATACGGGGGGGGCATGATTTCCATAACGGGGGGCTGTTTTTAAAAATTTATGGGGGTTTATTATTTATATAATTAAATTTTTTAGGGGGGTTTTTTATATATTTTATAAGGGGGGTTTTTATTAAAGGATTTTAATATTTTTAATAAATATTTTAATATAAAGCTGATCAATATTACTGCAATTTGACTGTCAGCTCTGTAAAACACATTAAAATAAATGACTCAAGACTACAATCACGGGGGTGTTATAAAATACTGGTTACCCATACTATCCAAAAAGGGGTATACCCCTTTATTGGGGGGGGTTTTTTTCTTTGTGTTGATTCAAAAAACATCCCCCCCCCTCAATACCCCCCCCCCTAAAACCCGCCCCCACCGCCGTGGAAAAATTTGTCTGGTATAAATCCGGTCCCTGGTGGAAAAAAGGTTAGGGACCGCTGCCTTAACAGGATTAAAATAAAAGTAAAAAAAATAAAATGTGTAGAAAAAATTTAAATTAAAAATAAATATTTACTAAAAAGTTATTGTGCATACAATACACAGACAAAAAACCTACATGTATTAGATATATGACCATAATAATCTGTACATCTAATCTAACAAGTTATTTAGTGTGAAATGTGAATGGTGTAAAAAAAAAATCAAGACTTTCTTTTATATTCACGCTGCAATTTTTTTAAAAAAAAACATTCAACAGTAATTTCTTTGTAAACTTAAACTATGTCCCCCCAAAAAAAATACAACTTCTCCCACTTAAAACAAGTTCTCATACAACCGGGTCATTTAAAAGATAAAGTTATGGCTTTTGAAAAACAGGGAGGCAAATCTACAACATTTAGCTGGTCTTTAAGGCCTTTTCAAGCCTGGTGCTTAAGCGGTTAAAGGTGTATTACAATCACATTAATTAGCTTTAAAAATGTAGGCAAGGGTAAATAAAGATTACTATCCTTGGATGGTGATGTCACTCCCTGCTGTGCTGTGTCTTATCAGCAGCGCATGAGCTTGTTTATCTTTCTTACTGACAATCTTTAACTCTTTAGAACTACTCAAGGCCTAAAATGGAAGTGGGAGCCAGAAGCTGGCTGGATAGGGAAGGCACTGTGAAATAACATATCTTTATTACACCATTTATTTATTTTAAACATTTATATAGTGCTGCAATAATCCAAGCACTGTTCCGAAGTGAACAGCTTTGAATGGGGATGTATGCAGAGACACGTGACTACTGCAGCCAATTAGCAGTTGCAGCGGTGATGTCCATTTAAGAAAGAGAACAAAGTAAATAAAAGACTGGTGAGACCCATTGCTGAAACTGAGGAGCAAAGGGAAAGGGTTTGCACCAAGAGCTTACTATTAATTAATTATCCCTATCAACAATGGATGTATGGGTCCCGTCCTATTGTAGGTAAGGAGCTATGGAGTGGGCTCACTCACTGAACCCACTCCATATGCTGGCTGTTATTTACTATCAGCAGTTATTGGAGCTAGCTCTGATTCGTACTGTTCAACCCTTTAGAAGTTGCAGCAATAACAGCTAAGGCATCTAAATGCTGTCCACTATTCCTTCCCTTATTGATGCTATTCTCCTTCCTGTAATGCTAATAGGATGTTTGGCCATCAAGAATCCATATTGTTTGAATCCCTTTAAGACAGCTTGGTTTAACTCATATAATAAAGTAACTTTCTTAGTGCCTGCAAGAGTTAGTAAAAACAATATCTGTTTATGTATTCTTATCGCATAGTTGTTTGGTGAGAAGAGTGTTCCCACCAGGAGTCTTCATCACCTGGTCTAATTATCGCATATTTTTCTTATTATTTCACAGTTTCGGTATCCTTGTTGCCAGATGTTTTCTGACATGTTTCTCATCCAATGATGGCTTTGTCCGGTGTAAGGTGACCTCTCGAGAACTGGCCATTCAAGAGAGAGATGTTATATTGGACAAATGTAACCTATCAGAGTTTGTGTAACATTTGGTTACACAGGCACTTATTTTCAAATGAGATATAAGCTGGAGCACACAGTTGTGAGATCAGAAGCCATCTTGGACCGGGGACCGGGGATCCCAGGGGATCTCTCTGTTCTCAACGCTGTTGGCTTCTCCAGTGGATGGAGATTAATACAGATTTGAAACCCTGGTGAAGTGTGCAGTGTGAGTATGTTAACCGTTGTATTGTGCTGGATTTTTTAACCTGCTATAAAAAAGCTAACTGGTCCTTGGGGCAGGAGGAATAGATTCGGGTGCTTTAAAAAGTAAGTTAACTCTTGTACTGTACTGAGTTTATAGACCTACTATAGTGATGCTAACTGGTCCTTGGGGCAGGAGATAAATTCAGGTGCTTTACAGCGTGCAGTGTAAATAATGCAGTATTGTATTAGCTCATGGACCTGCCATAAGGCACTGGAGGATTCTGTGGTGGGAGACAGGTTGCAGTGTTTTATTGTATTGTACTCACTAGTGACAAGTGTGAGTGTTTTGCCTTATCACATTCACCCGGTGGACCCTCCATAGTCAGGTCCAGGAGCCCTGGGGCAGGAGATTGGGTGTTTTTTGCTTTAAACCTTTGTTACATATATGATTGTAAATATGTGCTTTGCCCTTTTGTAATCTATATTATGCAAAAGTATACAATATCACACATCTTCCTTTAGTCTTATGTAATCACTTAGTTCTTCATAAAAATAAAGTTTATAAAGCTTTTTATGTTGCCTTCTTTAAAGCCGTACAGGACCCCTTAAGATAGTTGGCAAAACACTTCCCATAACAAGATCACAGGGTGCCGAGAGGTTGCCATGGCAGACAGAAGCCTAATGAAGGCTTCCATAGCTGCCATGTTACTGCTTTGGAAGATATTAATAGGAACATTATGTTTGTTGCCCATATGAAGATGTCATGTCTTTGGAGTGAAACAAGTATTGTTTCAACATGGGCTGAAATGCCACTCTGTCAGGAAGATATAATTACTCCAAAAGAAACATATAAACACAGATTAATGTTTGAAAATGCACACAGGAATAATGACCTACATTTTTGGAGACATATCCTGTGGTCTGACAAAACTAAAATTGAACTGTTTGGCAATAATGACCTCTGTTACATTTGGTGGACAAATGGAGTCCCTCAGAAGCCTTAAAACACCATCCCAACTGTGAAATATGGGGGTAGCAGCATGATGATGTGGGGTTGTTTCGCAACTGGAGGGACTGGTGCACTTCACAAAATAGATGTCATCATGAGGAAAGAAGATTATGTGGCAGTACTGAAGCAACATCTCAAGACATCAACCAGGAAGTTAAAGCTTGGGTAGAAATGGGTTTTCCAAATGGACAATGACCCAAAGCATACTGCTGAACTGGTTACAAAGTGACTTAAGGATAACCAAGTCAATGTTTTGGAGTGGTCATCACAAAACCCTGATCTCAATCCTATTGGAAATTTATGGGCAAAGCTGAAAAAGCAGGTGCAAGCAAGGCGACCTCCAAACATGGCTCAGTTACACCAGTTCTGTAAGGAGGAATGGGCCACAATTCCTACCAACTATTGTGAGAGGCTTGTGGAAGTTTATCCAAAATGTTTGACCCAAGTTATATAGTTTAAGGGCAATGTTACCAAATACTAATGAAATGTATGTAAACTTTTGACTATGAAGAAAGTGTTAAAAATGCCTTAAAAACTCTCTCATTAATCTGACAAATATAAATAATTTTGGTAATCCTAATTGACTTAAAACGGGTAAGGTTTATTCTGATTTCATGTCAGATAGTGAGAAAAACATGCATATTTGTTTTTTATATAGTGCATGTAAACTTCTTTTTTTTATTTTGATTGTCATGTGAATAGGGAAAAATAGCAAATTCACTAATGCAATAAAACTTTAGTGAATAGTGTTTTCCTTCATAATTTACTACTTTTGCACAACAAAAAAAGTTTTATGGAATAAAAACTAATTTTTTTGTTGTCACGTACCGAGAGCCAAACCTTTTTTTTTATTTTTCCAAATGTAGGGTTTTTTTCCTGGTATGAGGTTCAGTCTTTATTAGCATCATTTGGGTACATCATGTTTGTGGGTGGTGTAGGAGAAAAAAGTAAAGTGTGTTATTTGAGTGCTTACCATTATGGCAGTACCAAATATGTATTATTTGTCCTTTAAAGGGGGTTTCCACTAAAAGGGATTTTTTTTTTTTTTTTTTTTTTTTTAAAAAGGTTTGCAAAAACAAGTCATTTTTAATGTGCCCCATTAACAGTGCCACTATTCATAACATTCCCTCTGTAGGGGCGCATCAGCTCCAAAGGGTCACTTAACTCCAACCTTCAATCTCTCCTAATAGGCTTCCGTGCATCAATATGCTACAGCCCTTTGTTCCACCACCACCACCACTGCGATCAGTAAAACCATTACCTGCCCCTGAATTAAAAAATGAAACCGAGAAAACAGGATTGAGATAAGATGAGTTGATGTAGTGAGACAACCCCTTTAGGTATAGTTTTTGGTAAATTACGTTTTTTTTACTAAACAATTTATAGATGGACATCAGGATGCACCTGACATCTCATTACAGCTGTTTTCCACCTTACTGTATGTTTGGTCAGCTTTAGTGCTGCAAACTTTTTGCCAAGACCAGATTGGAAATCCATTATACGCAGGTTAGGTTCACATATTCATCAGTTTCCGTTTGGAACGTCTGTCACATCAGAAATGACGGAAAAAATAACAGCAAGCAAATTAATTCAGCCCCTAGACCTGGCCACTAAATTACTAAAACCAGACTCCAAAATTAGCTCAGAACCCAAATGAACCTCTAAATAAATTCAGACTCCATACTAGGCCACACAATTCATAGCTCCAACCAGACCACTAAATACAGACACCAAAAATTAATTTAGACCTCAGACTAGACTCCTTAAATAAATGTAGACCCCAGACAAGATATCTTAATAATAAAAAAATAAAAACTTATTTTTTTAAAAGCGCCAACAATTTCCAGAAACTTTACAAGTAAGGTATAATTACAGACAAAAACAGACTTTACACGGGAAAAAGCTACTTACGGGTAGACACAAGGTGTAGGCCTCTCGCAAAACTTAAAAATCTAAAGGGTCCGGGGGGAAACAAAGGGGAGAATGCTAAATTTACAAGGCCCAGCCATGCTTTAAAATAGGGGGAGGTTGAAAAAAAATTGGTGAACCTGCCACCATGACTGTAACTATATACAGATAATGCCTGTAGTGCCCTATGTAGGGAGTGACAAATGTTGGATAGACGGGGGGGGTTAACAATTTGTGGTTTGGTATCCTGCCCAAAGATGTTTTTCAGGGCACCTAAAACTGTGAAGGCTGGGATTGTGCCGATGTACGTGTAGGATGTTTCCAAGAATGGGTGCCACTGCAAAACTTGAAGACGGCATGGGGGGTTCGGTTTTATTGTAGTCTTGTTTTTTGTCCGTACTGAGGGGGGAAAAGCGGGCAGGTGGTAGACAGAATGAGGGAGGAATTAGGGGGTGCAGCACTGTGGAACTTTAAAGAGTGAGAGTGATTGTTTATGCTGTATTCTGTACTGGGTTTGGCAACCAGGCAGTGACTACACAGGTTTTGAGGCATATATAGCGGCTGGGAGAAAAGACAAAACCTGGCTGCTGCGTTCAGGATAGATTGGAGAGGGGGAAGTTTACAGAGGGGAACCGATAAGCAAGGAGTTACGTAGTCAAGAAAGAGAATAATAAGAGCAACAAAGAGAGTTTTTTAGTTGTTTCCACTGAGAAAAGGACGGGTTCTGGAGATTTCTTGAGGTGCAAGTGAAGGAGCGGCAAGGGATTGGATAATGGGGTGAAGGTCAACAAGTTAGAAAACCCAAACATCGGGCCCGCTGCCTAGGGGGTTTTTGGTGATGCCACACCTGAGAGGAAATAGCAATGGGGTTGGTTATAATGGGGGAAAACAAAAGTTCGGTTTGGTAGGTTTTGTTGGAGATAGAGAGAGGACATATTCAGAGACAGCGGACAGACAGTCACGGGGTTTTTTGTAGCAGGCAGATGAGGTTTCCCCGGGGAAAAGGTGTATAATTTAGTGCACCGTAGGGTGGTACTGGGAAGCCAATCTACGATGTTTGGCCAAGGGGGGTGTATAGATTGAGAAAGGATGGACCAAAACTGACCCCTGAGGGGCCCCTATGGGGAAGAGGGGGGGGGGAGGAATAGAACCGCAAATAGCACAGAAGAAGCGGCAAGAGGTAGGAAAAAAAAACCAACGAGAGCAGTGTCCTGGGTGCCCAAGGTACTGACATGCGAAGGTGGGGG
>JAODAL010054888.1:0-24332 GCA_025379985.1 Phyllomedusa bahiana | reverse complement strand
GAGCCGGCCTGAAGGTGTATCAGGAGCCGGACGAGAGGAAGTACATCAGGGCCGGCACGGGGGGTAGAATACAGGCCCCGACATGAGGGGTAGTACAACAGGCCCGACATGAAAAGGATAATACATACAGGGGGGGCACTGAGAGGTAGTAATTTACGGGAGCGGCATGAAGGTATACAAAAGGCCCCGGCACTGAGAGGATAGTACATACAGGACCCGACACTGAGAGGATAATACATACAGGAGGCGGCACTGAGAGGATATTAATTTCAGGACCCGGCATGAGAGGATGTACTACAGGACCGGCACTGAGAGGACAGTACATAAGGACCCGGAAAGAAGGATATTTAACAGGGCGGCACTAAAAGGGTAGTAATACAGGAGACGGCCTGAGAGATAGAATAATGACCCCCACTGAGGGATAGTCATACATAAACCGGCGCTGAGAGGTTAGTACATCGGGCCCCCGGCACTGAGAGGATAGTCTACTACCCGGCGCTGGAGGTTATCATACAGGAGACGGCCCCAGGGCCCCCAAAATAGGGCAGAAAAACCCGGTACTTCTGTAGGGCCCCGGGCGGTCTGTGAAGCGGGGGGCCCCCCCCGCCGCGGCAAGCCCGCCCCCTCTGGCTTCACTCGGCTCTCTCTTAATTGTATGCACGCCGTGCGGCGCAACAATTAAGATTACGGAGGAGCAGGGGGAGCTTGGCTCCCCGCCCCCGCCCCAATCGCTTGCAGGGGGCGCGGCGGGGAAATGAAAATCACACCCGCCCGCCCCGCTTCCGTTTTTGGCCCCCCGCTGCTGGTTTAGGCTTTGGGGCCCGGGCGGAGACGCCGGGGGGGCGCGGCCCAGGTGAGTAATTTCTCGGGGGCCCCGGGGGGGGGGAGGAGAAAAAACAGCTACAGGGGGCCCGGGGGGGAGGAGAAACTACACTACATGGGGGATAGTTCAAATTTTCGAAAATGAAAAAGAAGAAGAATTTAGGGGGGCGCGCGTAGGCGCCGCGGCAAAAATTTGCATGGACACGCCCATTTTGTTGGGTTTTCCCGCCCCCCCTTTAAAAAGCCCCACCCCCTCAACTAAAACCTAAGGCTTTGGGAAAAAAAGCCGGTAGATCCCTTTTAAAACCCGGTAGTAGCCCCCCCCTAACCAGGTAGTGGCCCCCTTTCAGGCCGGGAGTGCCACTTGTACCAAGTAGATGCCCCCTTGTAGCCAGGTAACCCAAAATTTAGAACCAAGGTAGTTTTGCCCCCCTTTTTTTTTGCCAGGTAGGGGGCCCCCCCATTGTTACCCAGGTAGGGGGCCCCCCTTTGTTAGCCAGGTGGGTCCCCCCATTTTAGCCGGGTAGGTGCCCCCATTGTCAGCCAGGTGGGTTGCCCCATCCGTTTGCCAGGTAGTCCCCAAATCTTTTGCCAGGTAGTCCCCCCATTTTTGGGCCAGGTAGATGTCCCCCCTCTTTTTTGCCAGGTATTCCCCCCACTTTTTGGCCAGGGGGGGGCCCCCCATTTTTTCCAGGTGGGTTTCCCCTCTGTTGCCGGTATTCCCCCCTTGTTGCCGGGGAGGGGCCCCCTCTGTTAGCGGTATTTCCCCCCAAACTGTAGCCAGGTATTTGCCCCATCTTTTTACCCGGGTTATTTCCCCCCCTTTTTTTTGCCAGGGTAGTGTCCCCCTCTGTTGCCGGAAAGCGCTCACCCCTGTTACCCCAGGTAGTGCCCCCATCTTTTTAGCCAGGTAGGCCCCCTTTGTTCCCAAAGGAGTGCCCCCTCTGTTGCCAGGTAGTCCCCCCCTTTGTTGCCGGGAAAGTGCCCCCTTTGTTGCCGGGTAGTGCCCCTCTGTTGCCGGGTAGATGTCCCCTCGGGTTCCGGGTAGTGCCCCCTTCGTTGCCAGGTAGTGCCCCCTCTTTTTGCCAGGTAGTGCCCCCCTTTTGGCCAGGTAGTGTCCCCCTCTGTTGTCGGGTTTGTGTCCCCTCTTTTTGTCAGGTTTTTGCCCCCATTTTTTACCCAGGTAGTCCCCCCCATCTGTTAGCCAGGTGGGTGCCCCTCGTTGCCAGGTAGTCCCCCCTTGGGTTGCCGGGGAGTCCCCCCTTTCTTTTGGGCCAGGTAGTTGCCCTCTCTGTTAGCCAGGTAGAGCCCCCTAAAAGCAATAAAAATTTTTAAAAAAATAAAATCCACTTCCCCTTACCAGGCTCCGCAGGGGGCCCGGCTCCCAAACCGATCTTTTCCCAGGGCGCAGGGGGAAGTAGGGGAGAAAGCCGCCGTCACTTTCCCCCTGCCCCGCTAAACCTTAGGGTGCGGGCGCCCCAAAAACCGGGCGCCTTTTACTACGGGGAGGGGGGGGGGGAGGAGGGAGGATCCCTCCTCCCTCCCCCCCCGGGACAGTGAAAACCCGGGCGGGTTTGGGGGGCCGGCCGGGCCCGGGCCGTTTTTTTTGCACCCCCTTTGTGGAGGGGGTCCCCGGGCGCAAGATTAGCGCCCACACAAATACTCTTGCGCCCCGGGTAATTTTAAAGGCCCCCCCCGCCGGGCCTGCAGGGCGGGGGGAAGGGAATTCCAACCCCCCCGGGAGGGGGGGGGGAACCCCAAAAGGCGGGACCCCCCCCCCAAAAAAGGGGGAGTTGGCTTTTAAATTACATGGGGCCCTGGGGGGGGGGGGGGGAGGAGAAACCCTACAGCAAACGGGGGGTTCCCGGGGGGGGGGGGGGAGAAACTACAGTCACGGGGGGCCCCTGGAGGGGGGGGGGGGGGAAAACAAACAGAAAAAGGGGGGCCCCCTAATCCGGGGGGGGGAAACTACCCTACAGGGGGCCCCAATATTTGGGGGGGGAAAAACTACCCTCCCGGGGGGCCCCTAATACGGGGGGGGGAAAATCAGTACAGGGGGCCCCCTTTAATACGGGGGGGGAAACTACGCCTACGGGGGGCCCCTAATACGGGGGGGGGAAAAAACCCCTCCCGGGGGGCCCTAATCCCGGGGGGGAAACTACGCCCACAGGGGGCCCCAAATTTCCCTGGGGGGGAAACTACCCTACGGGGCCCCCCTTAAAAAAGGGGGGGAAATTTAGGGCCTACAGGGGGCCCCTTTAATACGGGGGGGGAAATAAAGTTTAGGGGGGGCCCCTAATACGGGGGGGAAAAACTACCCCTACGGGGGGGCCCCTAATAGGGGGGGGAAATTTTATGCCTACGGGGGGGCCCCTAATACGGGGGGGGGGGAAAACCAAAAAGGGGGCCCAAATACGGGGGGGGGGGGGGGGGAAACTACGCCTACCGGGGGCCCCCAAAATTTGGGGGGGGGGATTTTTGTCAAACGGGGGGGCCATAATGAGGGGGGGGAAACTTTTTTTTTAACAGGGGGCCCATAATAAACGGGGGGGGAAAAAACTTTTTTCCCCTACAGGGGGCCTTAATGCCTGGGGGGGGGAAACAAATTTTCCCTTCGGGGGGGCCTTAATGACTGGGGGGAACTATTTCCCTTTAAGGGGGGGCCAAAAATGACTGGGGGGGGGAAAACTATTTCCCTACAGGGGGCCTAAATGACGGGGGGGAACTATTAGCAGACAGGGGGGCCCTAATCTCAAAGGGGGGGGACTATTCTGCCTACGGGGGGGCCCCAAAAATTTTTACGGGGGGGGGGCCCTATTTTTCCCTAAAAGGGGCCCCCTTTAATTTACGGGGAGGGGGTTTTTTTCGGGCTTACGGGGGGGCCCCCTAATCTACAGGGGGGGGAAAATTTTTTTTACGGGGGGCCCCCAAATCTACAGGGGGAACTATTTGCCTAAAGGGGGGCCCCCAAATTTTTCAGGGGGGAACTATTTTCCCTACAGGGGGGCCCTAATCTACGGGGGGGGGTTTTCTGCCTACGGGGGGGCCCCTTTAATCTACAGAGGGTAACATTTCCCCTACAGGGGGGCCCAATCTACAGGGGGGGACTTTTTCTGCCTACAAGGGGGCCTAATTTTCCCAGGGGGGGGGTTTTAAAATTCTGCCTACTGGGGGGGCCCTTTAATCTGGGGGGGGGGGGAAATTTATTCTCCCTACAGGGGGAGGGGGAAACCCTTACAGGGGGGGGGGGTTAAAATTTCGCCTACGGGGGGGCCCCAAATTTCCCCAGGAGGGGGGTTTTTTCTGCCTACGGGGGGGGGCCCTTAATTTACAGGAGGGGGACTTTTCTTTTCCTACAGGGGGGGGGGGGACTATTCTCCCTAAAAAGGGGGGCCCCCTTTAATCAAACCCGGGGGACTTTTCTTCCTACGGGGGGCCCCTAACAAATATGAGGGGGACGATTCGCTTACGGGGGACCCCCTAATCTACAGGGGGGGGACTATTTGCCTCCCGGGGGGGTTTCCAAAATTTACGGAGGGGGGATATTCGCCTAGGGGGGGGCCCCCAAAATCTACAGGAGGGGGTGTTTTTCCCCTCCCTAAAAAGGGGGGCCCCAAATTCTACAGGGGAAAAAACTATTCGGCCCTACCGGGGGGGGCCCAAATTCTACAGAGGGAAAACATTCTGCCTTTACGGGGGGCCCTAATCTACAGGGGGGGGGGGTTTTTTTCCCTTTACGGGGGGCCCTAATCAAACAAGGGGGAACAAATTCTGCCTCCCGGGGGGGAACCAAATCTACGGGGGGAAACTATTCGCCTACAGGGGGGCCCAATCAAAACAGAGGGAAAATTCGGGCCCCTAAAAGGGGGGGGGCCCAAAATCAAAAGGGGGGGGGTTTTTCCCTGCCACAGGGGGCCCTAATTTTAGGGGGGGGGGACTATTCTGCCTTTCGGGGGGCCCCCCAATCTACAAGGAGGGGGGTTATTCTCCCTTTCAGGGGGGCCCAAATTTACAGGGGGGGGTTTTTTATTCCCCTAAAAGGGGGGCCCCCAAATTTTTTACAGGAGGGGGGTTTTTTGGGCCTACGGGGGGGGCCCTAATTTTACAGGGGGGGGACTATTCTTTCCTACGGGGGGGGGGGGGGACTATTCTGCCCCCAAGGGGGGGCCCAAATTTCCCAGGGGGGACAAATTCTTCTACAGGGGGCCCTAATCTATATGAGGGGGGTTTTCTGTTACGGGGGAGCTCAAAATTCCTACAGGGGGGGGACTATTTCCCTACAGGGGGGTTTCCCTAATTTACAGGGGGGGATATTCTCCCTACGGGGGGGCCCTAATTTACGGGGAAGGGGGGACTATTTCTGCCTAAAAAGGGGAAGGCCCTAATCTACGGGGGGGAAACTATTCTCCCTCAAGGGGTTTCTCAGGTTTTTGGGGGTTTGTTGTAAATTCTACGGGACGAGGGGTTTGGAAACCGGGGGAAAGTCATCATGGAGGTCTGAAACCGAAAAACAGAAAAAAAAGGGAAAAAGTAAAGGGACTCTTTATACGGGAAATGTCCCCTGTGGGGCCCCCCAAAATGAAAAGTAAACTATTTGCAAAGAACCGGGTTTCCCTTTGGGTACCCTACCCCTAAAAGGGGTCCAAAAATGGGGGAAAATTATTGGTTTTGTGGGGATGGTTTATAATCACAACAGAAATGGGGGGTTTTGGGTTTAGTCAATAACATTATGGGGGGACAAATTCAGTATTATTTAAAAATTTTTATTGTTGCATGGAATATTGATCTTGGGGGATAAATGGCTTTTCCAGAAAACAATTTTTAATGGTGACACGTGGAGGGATTTTTCTACTTTGTTATAACCCAGCAAGAACAAAAACCAAAAACCCAAAGGCACAATTTCTTTTTTTTTTCTTGTTGACCCCAAAAACATTTTTTTTTTTTTTTTTTCTGGGGGGGGGCGATGGTTTTGGGGCGGGGGAAAGGGTTTGGGGGTGTTTCGGATTGGGGGGGGAAAAGGGGGGGGCGGGGGTTGAAAATTTGGCCCCCCGGGGGGAGGAAAGGGGGGCCCCGACGCTCCAGCTTATGGGGCCCCCAAAATTTTTTTGCGGCGGGGCCCCGGGCGGGGACTGATTTGGAAGTAAAATACAGGACTGACACTGAGAGGGTATAAAATACAGGGGACAAAAAAAAGAGGGTATAAAATACAGGAGCCGGGGACTGAAGGATTTTACAACAGGAGCCCGGGACGAAAGGATAGTTCATACAGGAACGGGAAAAGGGGGGATAGTAAAATACAAAGGGGCCCGGCACTGAGAAAGGGTAGTACATACGGACCTGGCACTGAAGGATAGTAATTTCAGGGGGCGTGACATTAGAGGATGTAAAATTTCCGGAGCCCGGGACTGAGAGGATATACATACAGGAGCCGGGGCTGAAAGGATAGTACATACAGGGGCCCGACACTGAGAGGGTAGTACTTTCAGGAGACGGAAATGAGAGGGGTAGTAAATTTCCGGGCCGGCACTGAGAGGGGAAAATTCAAACAGGGCCTGGGGACTGAGAGGATAGTTAATACAGGGAGCCCGGGATTGAGAGGATATACATAAAAGGAGAGGAACTGAAAGGATTTGTCCATAAGGAGCCGGGAATGAGAGGACAGTACATAAGGACCGGCAATGGGGGAAAGGGTAGTACATTTCAGGGGCCTGGAAAAATGAGAGGTTGTAAAATACAGGAACGGCATGAGGGGGATAGGGAAAACCCGGAAACCCCGGGATTGAGGGATAGTAAAACAGGACCGCCCCTGAGAGGGTAGTACATTTTAGGAACAGCACTGAGAGGTTATACATACAGGACCCGGGCCAAATGAGAGGATTTGTTAAATTTTCAGGAGCCGGCAAGAGAGGGGCATTAAAATACAGGGCCGGGGGACTGAGAAGATAGGACATACAACGTAACTGAAGGGGGGTTTGTTAAAATACAGGAGCCGGCAAAAAGAGAGGGTTTGTACATTAAGGAAACCGGCACTGAGAAAGATATTTAAAAAACAGGAGCCCCGGGATGAGGGGGAAGGGACATTTCCCGGGGCCCCGGGACTGGGGGAGGATAGAAAATTTTCAGGAGCCGGCAAAAGAGAGGAATTTCATACAGGAACGGGCACTGAGGGGGGATATTAAAATACAGGGCGTGACACTGAAGGATTAGGGACATACAGGAGCCGGGACCTTAGAGGATATTTTAAAACAGGACTCGGCATGAGAGGATAGTAAAAAAAAGGGCCCGAAATGAGGGTATAGTACATAAAGGGAAAACCCGGGACGAGAGGATAGTAAATTTCAGGAAACCCGGGGGACTGGGAGGATTGTAAAATTTTGGACCCCCACACTGAGAGGTAGTAGATACAGGACCCCCGGGACGAAAAGGATAGTAGATACAGGGCCCCCCATGAGGGGGAAGTACATACAGGAGGCCCCCCCACTGGGGAGGATAGGAACTAAAGGAGACGGCACGAGAGGATAGTTTCAAACAGGAAGCCCGGCACTGAAGGGGGTATTTAAAAACAGGGGCGTGGGCACGAGAGGATATACATACAGGAGGGCCCGGGACTGAGAGGAAGTACATACAAAAGCCGGCACTGAGGGGGGAAAAGTACATACAGGGGCCGGCACGAAGGATAGTACATACAGGGCCGGCACGAGAGGGGTAGTACATTTCAGGAGCCGGGGACTTGAGAAGGGGTAGGGACATACAGGGGGCGGCAAATGGGGGGGGATAGTACATACAGGAGCCCACACTGAGAGGATTTGGTTTATACGGGGCCGGAAAATTTAGAGGAAAAGAAAATTTCAGGAACCCCGCATGGGGAGGGTAGTACATACAGGGCCGGGGACTGAAGGATGTACATACAGGAGCCCCGGCAAATGAGGGATAGAAAATATAAAGGGGCCCCACGAGGGAAAAATACATAACAGGAGGCGGGGACTGAAGGGATAGTACAAAACAGGAAACCGACAAGAGAGGATAGTACAAACAGGACCTTTGGACTGAGAGGTGGGGTTGTACATACAGGGGGCCGGGCCCCTGAGGGGGTTGTTAAAAAACAGGACCTGGCACTGAAGGGTAGTACATACAGGACCCAGCCCTGAAAGGGTATACTACAGGAGCCGGGACTGAGAGGATAGGGACATACAGGAGCCGGGACTGAGAAGGGGTAGTACATACCGGGGCGGGGACTGAGGGGTTTGTAAATACAGGGGGCCTGGGACTGAGAGGGGTAATTTAAAAACAGGGGCCCGGGATGAGAGGAAAAGTACATACAGGAGGGCCGGGGACTGAGAGGTTAGTACATACAGGAAAACCGGAAACTTTTAGAGGATAGTAAAATACAGGAGCCGGCTCTGAGAGGATAGAACATACAAGGGGCCGGGACTTGGGGGATTTGTACATAAGGAGCCCACACTGAGGGGGATAGAAATAAAAGGGCCCCGGGAAATGGAAGGGGGTAGTACCCTACAAAGGGCCCTACACTGAGGGGATAGTACATACAGAAGCCGGCACTGAAGGATTTGTACATACAGGGGACGGCATGGAGGGAAAAATTTCTTTTCAGGGCGTGGGCACTGAGAGGATAGTACCTACAGGGAGCCCCGGCCCCCTGAGAGGGGAAAATACAAACAGGAGGGCCCGGGACCGAGAGGATAGTACATACAGGACCCGACACTGAGAGGATAGTACATAAAAGGAGCCGAAAAGGTGGGGGATTTTCATACAGGATTTCCCCCCCCGAAGGAAGTACAAAAAGGGCCTGGGACTGAGAGGATAGTTCCCTCCAGGGGCTCGGCACTGAGAAAGGTTAGTAAATTTTTTCAGGAGGCGGGGAATGAGGGAAATTTTCATACAGGGAAACCGGCACGGGGAGGATAGTACACAAAAGGGGCCGGCACTGGAGGAAAAAACCTACAGGGGGGGGCACTGAGGGATAGTACATACGGACCCCCCGGGGATGAAGAGATATACATCCCCGGGGCTCGGGAAAGAGGGGGATAGGGACATTTCAGGGGGGGCGGGACTGAGAGGATAGTACAAAACAGGAAACCGGGACGAGAGGAAAGGAAAATTAAAGGAGCCGGCACTGAGAAAGGGTAGTTTCTTTTCAGGATCCGGGCCCTGAAGGATTGTACATTTCAAAGGGCCTGGCATGAGGATAGTACATCCAGGGTTCGGCCTTTAAGGAAAGTAAAAATACAGGGGCGGCATGAGAGGGGTAGTTTTAAAAACAGGAGCCGGCACTGAGGGGATAAATTACACCAGGAGCCCGGCCCCTGAGAGGATAGTACCCACAGGACCCGGCCACTGGAGGATGTACAAAACAGGAACCCGGCACTGAGAGGATTTTACCCTCCAGGACTCGGCCGAGGGATAGTAAAATTTTCAGGAGGGGGCACTTTAGAGGATAGTCATTTCAGGAGCCCGGGACTGGGGGGATTAAGGGACAAACAGGAGCCGGGCACTGAGAGGATAGTCCGTACGGGACCACTTTCATAACAAATTCCCCCTTCATATCATATTTAGCTCATTTTTATCTACCTATGTCATATCTATCTATTTTTTATTCATTTTATACCTATCTCATATCTATCCATTTATCTATCTATCGTAGCCCAAGGAAATTTAAATAGGAGGTTTTTTTTTCCTCCAGAATTCCCTTAGGGTATGTTCATGGCGTGTTGAGTCCATGTTACTTTCGCTTTTAGATGCGTCTTTGGATCTGTCTGTCGGATCCTAAATGGACCCAAACATGCATGTAATTAATAGCGATGAATTGATAAACGTCTCACTATGTCTTTCGGTTCTGTCCATAAGACGCAGCAGGAGTCCTATTATAAACTATAGGGAGCGATCCTGGTGCATCCAACACGGATCCAAACCCGCGGCTGCATGTAGGATATGTGTTGGATCCGTTTTGGATCCGATTGCCAATGCATTTTTGGATGGGATTTTCAGATCCAACACTGATCCAAAATCGGATCCAAAAATGCCGTGTGAACGGCCCCTTATAGTGACCCTGGGGTGAGCTTTGCGCCTCTACTTATATCTGTCAGGCACTTTTTAACCCTTGCATTGCCTCCAAGCCCCAGTAAAGGGCGGTGCAGAGCCTCTTCCTCCGGCACGTTATAGTTTATATCAGTACTATCCTTGCTGCATATCATGTTCTTTTTGCAGAACCAACAATATCCAGTTTTGAATTCTTCTTCTTTTTGTATGTGACCCACACTGAAAGGACTAATATTGTGCCGCCCCCCTCCGCGCGGGTGTACTTAGAGGACATATGTTATTCCTGCTGGTAACAATAGCGCCATTATTGCCATTATCTGCTGTTATTATAATCATCGGCGTTTTAATCCCTTTATAATAATAGTTTTTATTGCTCCTTTATATTCATTAGCTGAACAACCAGATGGAGCAGGTTTCCTGAGGCCGAGAAGAGCGCAGAGATGATCAGAGAGCGCCTCCTGTCTGCCGCAGCTGGGACACACACCGTGCTGTCACCGGAGCTTCGTCCCTGGAGACACCTGAAAACCTAGGGACATGGGTGTAACTATAGGTGTATCAGCAGCTGTGGGGCCACAGACTGAGGGGCCACCCAGGTGCAAGAGCTTTCTGTAGGGAGTCACCCTGTGGCCGGCTCCTTACTATCTGGCACTGCTCTGTGGCTTCTCTGATAGATGGCGGCATTATCCACACCTTCCATTATTATTCATTTTATGCTGCTTTTCCAAATCCCTGTCATAGGTGTTGGGGGCCAATCATATTTTGCTATAGGGCCCTATGAATTCTAGCTGTGACTCTGTTTAGGGAATTACATTATCACTAAATTCCATCATATACTGTTAGCAATGGTGGACTGCGGTGCCTGATTCCTGGGGCCAACAATGGAGCTGATTCTTGGGCCCACCAGTGGAGCTGATTCTTGGGGCCCACCAGTATAGTTGATTCTTGGGGCCCACCCGGGGAGTTGATTGTTGGGGCCACCAGTGGAGATGATTCTTGGGGCCACTAGTGAGATGATTCTTGGGGCACCAGTGGAGATTGATTCTTGGGGCCACCAGTGGAGGTGATCTTGGTAGCCACCAGTGAAGATGATTCTTGGGGACCACCAGTGGAGTTGATACTTGGACCCACAAGTGTAGATGATTCTTGGGGCCACCAGTGGAGCTGATTCTTGGGGCCACCAGTGGAGTTGATTCTTGGGGCCCACCAGTGGAGTTGATTCTTGGGGCCTACCAGTGGAGTTGATTCTTGGGGCCTACCAGTGGAGTTGATTCTTGGGGCCACCAGTGGAGTTGATTCTTGGGGTCCACCAGTGGAGATGATTCTTGGGGACCACCAGTGGAGGTGATTCTTGGGGGCCCACCAGTGGAGATGAGTCTTGAGGCCCAACAGTGGAGTTGATTCTTGGGGCCACCAGTGGAGTGGATTCTTGGGGGCCCCGAGTGGAGTTGATTCTTGATGCCACCAGTGGATGGTCACTGTATGGAGGTAATATACAGTCTGCAGAGCCTGTGTACACTGCTGTCTTCCACTATATGGTCACTGTATGGAGGTTAGATACAGTCTGCAGATCCTGTGTACACTGGTGTTTACCACTTTATGGTCACTGTATGGGGGTAATATACAGTCTGCAGATCCTGTGTACACTGGTGTCTACAACTATATGGTCACTGTATTGAGGTAATATACAGTCTGCAGAGCCTTTGCACACTGGTGTCTACCACTATATGGTCAATGTATGGTGGTAACATACAGTCTGCAGATTCTGTGTACACTGGTGTCTACCACTATATGGTCACTGTATGGAGGCAATATACAGTCTGCAGAGCCTGTGTACACTGGTGTCTACCACTATATGGTCACTGTATGGAGGCAATATACAGTCTGCAGCAGGGGCGTCGCTAGGCTGTTTTGTCCGGGGCTCGGGCCCCGAATAAAAACCCCTGTGCCCCGAGTCTCCTGGGCTCCAGGCCTCTGCCATGGGCCTGGAGCACCGACTGGCCCTTCAGCTGCATGTGCGTCTGCTGGACGCACACAGAGCCCCGGGCTTCTGCAGAGCACAGAGCGAGCGCTCCCCGCTCCGCAGTGTCGGACCTGCGGGTCCGACACTGTGGGCCGCCGGGTCGTTATAGCGCTGAGGACCCGCCGCGGCCCCGTGCGGCTGAGCTGGACAGCGTCGCGATGACGTGATGTCATCACACCGCTGCCTCTCCTCGGGCGCACAGCCGTCATGGGGCCGTGCGCCCGAGGGAGCTGCGGGAGGAGCGCGGACATGAAGGACAGAGCGCGCTCGCCGGGGGATTTAAGGTGAGTATTACTGTTGTTATTTTTATAGCGTTTACCTGCCTGTGGCCCCCATATCCCTGCCTGTGGCCCCCATATGCTGCCTGTGGCTGCCATATCCTGCCTGTGGCCCCCATATGCTGCCTGTGGCCCCCCATATACTGCCTGTGGCCCCCAGTTTTTACTGCCTGTGGCCCTATATCTCTGCCTGTGGCCCCATATGATGCCTGTGCCCCCATATTACTGCCTGTGGCCCCCATATTACCTGCCTGTGGCCCCATATACCTGCCTGTGGCCCCTAAATACTGCCTCAGTGCCCCTATATACTGCCTGTGCCCCATATACTGCCTCAGTGCCCCTATATTCTGCCTCAGTGCCCCTATATACCTGCTTGTGCCCCCCATATACTGCCTGTGACCCCATATACTACCTCAGTGCCCCCATAGACAGCCTCTGTGCCCCTATATAACCTGCCTGTGCCCCCTAATACCTGCCTGGGGCCCCCATATACGGGCCTTTGGCCCATATACCTCCCTTTTGGCCCCATATCCCTGCCTGTGGCCCCTATATACTGCCTCAGTGCCCCTATATACCTGCCTGTGGCCCCATATACCTGCCTGTTGCCCCCATATGCCGGCCTGTGGCCCCATTTACTGCTTCAGTGCCCCTATATCCTAGCTGAGGGGACTGCTATCCCTAATTAAGGAGTTGCTGGAAATGTGAGGATTCTAAGATATTTGTGCCCCAAACCCTCAGGGACGAGTATTGGCCGGAGCAATCACGAGAAGGTGTAAACCCGGATGGAGAAGAAAAGGGAAAGTGAACGACGCTGATCAGAAAAGACTTTCTCCTGTGAGTGACTAAATTTTAACTGCAGTGTAATCCCTTATATTTTCTGCAAGTCTACATACAACTAGAAATCTACCACTATCTGGTCACTGTATGGCGGTGGTATATGTCTGTAGAGCCTGTGTACAGCTGATGTCACATGTGGGGGTCGCGTTTGGTCAGGGTCTGGCAGGATTATTTGAGCCTTAAGTAGTAATGACACGCAAATTCGTGAAGCGTTCCATATTTTTCTATCATTAACCTCTGGCATCTTCCCTTCCTCTCTTAAACACGCGACCATCACACCCATCCTTAAGAAACCATCTCTCGACCCCTCCTCACTGTCCAACTATCGCCCCATCTCACTGCTTCCTTTTGCTTCCAAACTCCTCGAGCAGCACGTCTATCTTCAGCTGTCCTCCCACCTCTCCTCCAACTCTCTCCTTGACCCACTCTAATCAGGCTTCCGACCCAACCACTCCACTGAAACTGCCCTAACCACGGTCACCAACGACCTAGTAACTGCTAAAGCCTCACGCCATTACTCCGTCCTTCTCCTCCTAGACCTGTCCTCTGCCTTCTCCATTACTCCGTCCTTCTCCTCCTAGACCTGTCCTCTGCCTTCTCCATTACTCCGTCCTTCTCCTCCTAGACCTGTCCTCTGCCTTCTCCATTACTCCGTCCTTCTCCTCCTAGACCTGTCCTCTGCCTTCTCCATTACTCCGCCCTTCTCCTCCCCTAGCCCTTTGTCCTCTGCCTTCTCCATTACTCCGTCCTTCTCCTCCTAGACCTGTCCTCTGCCTTCTCCATTACTCCGTCCTTCTCCTCCTAGACCTGTCCTCTGCCTTCTCCATTACTCCGTCCTTCTCCTCCTAGACCTGTCCTCTGCCTTTGACACTGTCGACCATTCCCTCCTGCTACACATCCTCTCCTCCCTCGGCATCACGGACCTGGCCCTCTCCTGGATCTCCTCGTACCTCACTGATCGGACTTTCAGCGTCTCTCATTCTTGCTCCTCCTCCTCCCCCCGGCCTCTCTCTGTTGGTGTCCCTCAGGGGTCTGTCCTGGGCCCACTCCTCTTCTCTATCTACACTCTTGGTCTGGGTCAGCTCATAGCCTCGCATGGCTTTAACTACCCCCTGTACGCGGACGACACCCAGCTTTATATCTCCGGGCCTGACATTAACTCCCTTCTCTCCCCGGGTCCCAAAATTCCTATCATCCATTTCCTCCTTCTTCTCCTCCCGCGCTTAAAACTAAATGTAGATAAAACAGAATTCATCATCTTTCCACCGTCCCTCTCTACCCCTCCACCCGATCTCTCTATCACTGTTAATGGCCACACCCTCTCACCAGCTCCACAAGTCCCTGCCTTGGGATACCTTTGACTCCTCTTTATCCTTCAAACCACACATCCAAGCCCTCACCTCTGCCTGCCGCCTCCACCTGAAAAACATCTCTCGCATCCGCTCATTCCTCAACTCTGACTCTACTAAAACGCTAGTCCACGCCCTCGTCATCTCCCACCTTGACTACTGCAACATCCTTCTCTGTGGCCTCCCAGCTAGCACCCTCGCTCCCCTCCAATCCCTCCTCAACCTGCTGCCCGTTGATTACACTCTCCCTCGCTACCCCCCTCTGCCTCTCCCCTCTGCCAATCCCTTCACTGGCTGCCCATTGCCCAACGAATTCAGTTCAAATTACTAACCCTGACTACAAGGCTCTCCATACTTCTCCCCTCCATAAACCTCTCCCCTCCATACATCTCCCGCCCTAATTTCCAGATACCCCCCCTCACCCCAATCACCGCTCCTCCACAGGACCTTCTCCTCTGCTCCCCTCTCATCAGCTCCTCACACAACCGTCTCCAAGACTTCTCCCGTGCTTCACCCACACTCTGGAACTCACTGCCCCAACACATCAGACTCTCCCCAACTTTCACCAGTTTCAAAGCAACCTGAAAACCCATCTCTTCAGGAGCCTATAACTACCCAACCCCACCCCCCTACAACCGGCCCGCAAGCATTGTCTGCCCAACACCTTCTGTCTTCCCTTCTTCCTTGTAGATTGTAAGCCCTCGCGGGGAGGGTCCTCTTTCCTCTCTGTTTCAGTTACTAGTCATTTTTGTCACCATTGTATTTGTTATGTATGTAATTCCCCTTAAATGTACAGCGCCCTAGAATTAATGGCGCTCTAAAATAAATAATAATAATAATAATAATAATAAATTTGGGTCTTGGTTTGTAGGGGGGTTTAGTAACAATCACTTGTCTGGTAGATTTTCTCCATGTATCGGTGGATTATTTGGTGACTGTTTAGGGGGATTGTCATAAGAAGTGAGAAGTTTTGAAAAAAGTAAATTGTCATTGGTGATTTTTACTGTAACAGTGACTGCTGAGGAGATTTGGGTGGGATCTGTGTGGATGTGCAGAAAATTAGTGACAGGAAAAGAAGGTTTTTTCTGTAAAAAACATCCGCAGTTCACAATAAGGCGGGAAACACACAAAGGGCCCGAGCCCCGGATGTTTTAGGACCCTAGCAACGCCCCTGGTCTGCAGAGCCTGTGTACACTGGTGTCTACCACTATATGGTCACTGTATGGAGGTAATATACAGTCTGCAGAGCCTGTGTATGCTGGTGTCTACCACTATATGGTCACTGTATGGAGGTAATATACAGTCTGCAGAGTCTGTGTACACTGGTGCCTACCACTATATGGAGGTAATATTTAGTCTGTAGAGCCTGTGTACATGGTGCTACAACTATATGGTCACTGTATGGAGGTAATATACAGTCTGCAGAGCCTGTGTACACTGGTGTCTACCACTATATGGTCACTGTATGGAGGCAATATACAGTCTGCAGAGCCTGTGTACACTGGTGTCTACCACTATATGGTCACTGTATGGAGGTAATATACAGTCTGCAGAGCCTGTGTACACTGGTGTCTACCACTATATGGTCAATGTATGGAGGCAATATACAGCCTGCAGAGCCTGTGTACACTGGTCACTGCCACTATATGATCACTCCATGGTGGTAATATACAGTCTGCAGAGCCTGTGAACACTGGTGTCTACCTCTATATGGTCACTGTATGGAGGTAATATACAGTCTGCAGAGCCTGTGTACACTGGTGTCTACCACTATATGGTCACTGTATGGGGGTAATATACAGTCTGCAGAACCTGTGTACACTGGTGACTACCACTATTTTGGTCACTGTATGGGGGTAATTTTACAGTCTGCAGAGCCTGTGTACAATGGTCTCTACCACTATATGGTCACTGTATGGGGGTAATATACAGTCTGCAGAGCCTGTGTACACTGGTGTCTACCACTATATGGTCACTGTATGGGGGTAATATACAGTCTGCAGAGCCTGCGTACACTGATGTCTAGCACTATATGGTCACTGTATGGAGGTAATATACAGTCTGCAGAGCCTGTGTACACTGGTGTCTACCACTATATGGTCACTGTATGGGGGTAATATACAGTCTGCAGAACCTGTGTACACTGGTGCCTACCACTATATGGCCACAGTTATAGAGATAATATACAATTTGCAGAGCCTGCGTACAGCTGGTAGCCACATGTGTTGGTCGCATTTGGTCATGGTCTGGCAGTATTTTTAAGTAGTAATATTACTGGGTCTTGGTATTGTAGTTTTTTGGTAACAATCATATGTATGGTATATTCGCTCCATGTATAGGTGTAGTATTTGGAAACTGTATGATGTTATCTATAAGGTTTTACACTATCACACGTAGATCAGGACTTTGGAATTTGTCTGCACTGATATTCATTGTACAGTGACTGCTGAGGGACTGGACAGGATCTGTGTGGAATATGCGACAATTAGTGACAGGAACAGACATTTTCTTCTCTGTAATAATATATGCTGCAGTTTACTTTGTGGCAACATCTCCTGGAAGTTTAAAGAGAACCTGTCACATAGTTTTTGCCCCCCTGGCTGAGGGCAGCACAAGCCAGTGTCAGACCTGCTGTTTCCCGTGCTGTGTCCCTTATTCTGTAGATGCTGTGGTTTTCGTGTATTTAATGCTTAAATCTGCAGTTTTCAGACAGAAGAGTCATTCAAAGAGTCCTTCAGAGTGTCAGTTTTTTTCAAACCCCGCCCACCTGAGGCTAGCCCCGCCCACCTCAACTGACAAACCTATTACTTTGAATAGGTAGAAACATGTGAATAACTGTCAGTGGGCAGGGCCACACTTTGGTGGGTGGAGCTAACACCTGCTCATGAATAAGATTTGATGGGTAAATGCTCTAAAACTGCTGCATCTTACAGAATAAGGGACACAGCGCTGGGAACAGCAGGTCTGACACTGGCTTGTGCTGCCCTCAGTAAGGAGGCATAATCTATGTGACAGGTTCCCTTTAAGTTGCAAGACAAACCGAAAAGTCTCAATGAGACTGTGGAGCTAATATACTGAGATTTTGCTATTTATAAAGTTAATAACAATGTTTCACTTTATACTTCTGTTTGTTTCTTATTTGTTCTACTTTGGATATTGTGTTTTTTGTTACATTGTGCAACTAAATTCTCTTCTTGCAAGAAGAGCGACACTGAGCTAATGTCAATCAAAAGATTAAACGGTCACTCCCGTTCCTTGCTTACCTTCTGATGAAGCACCAGTCCAGGCGTGAAACGCGTTAAGCCTTTAGTCTTTAATTATATTTCCGTGTCGATATGATGTGGTAATGTGCATGTTGGGAAGTGAGCGCCTGCCCCTGGAAGGAGGCAGCAGATCTGATAATATTCAGACAGATCCATAATATACATAATATAATAAAAAGAGACGTACTGTGTCAATGTGTCGCCGCCTCCAGGACTCGAGCCGCAGTCACCAGCGTTTGAGACAAGTTCATTTTGAATTTTGGTTAGTCGCAGATGGAGCTATTTCCTAATATTAGGGCCCATGTTGGCCAGGGTGCACCTGGTGCCTGTCCCTGTATTATAGACTGGACCACAGCCAGTTTGCACTTCACCTCAGCAATTATTCAGTGACACCTGTTGGGTTTCATGGACTAGTCCACCATGTCCTTGTTTCCTCTATTTCTCCTGTGAAAGGTGCACATGAGACGCCATGGTCACCACATTCCTTTCAGTCCCCTCAAAACGATGCTTTTCTCCTTTCAGTCTACCTCAATATGCCCTTCGACATCGCAACTCAAATGCAAGTGTGACTCCTCCCCCTCTCTGACCAAATCCTCCCCCTCTCTGACAAGCTCCTCCTCCACTCTGACCACACACCACCTCCTCCCCTTCTCTGACCACACACCAGCTCCTCCCCCTCTCTGACCACCCACCTGCTCCTCCCCCTCACTGACCACACATCAGCTCCTCCCCCTCTATGACTAGCTCCTCCCCCTCTGACCACACACCACCCACTCCTCCCCCTCTCTGACCACACACCAGCTCCTCCCCCTCTCTGACCAGCTCCTCCCCATCTCTGACCAGCTCCTCCCCCTTTCTGACCACACTTTGCTCCTTCCACTCTCTGATCACATATCAGCTCCTCTCCCTCTCTGACCACATATCAGCTCCTCCCCCTTTCTGACCAGCTCCTCCCCCTCTCTGACCACACACCAGCTCCTCCCCCTCTCTGACCGCACATCAGCTCCTCCCCCTCCCTGACCACACACCAACTCCTCCCCCTCTCTGACCACACACCAGCTCCTCCCCTTCTCTGACCACCCACCAGCTCCTCCCCCTGTCTGACCAGCTCCTTCCTCTCTCTGACCACATATAAGCTCCTCCCCCTTTCTGACCACACACAGCTCCTCCCCCTCTCTGACCACATATCAGCTCCTCTCCCTCTCTGACCACACACTAGCTCCTCCCCCTTTCTGACCAGCCCCTCCCCCTCTCTGACCACACACCAGCTCCTCCCCCTCTCTGACCACACACTAGCTCCTCCCCCTCTCTGACCACACACCAGCTCCTCCCCCTCTCTGACCACACTCCAGCTCCTCCCCTCTCTGACCACACCTCTGCTCCTCCTCCTCTCTGACCAGCTCCTCCACCTTGCACCTCCCCTACCACCTCTCACTCCTCTCCTCCTCCACAGTACTTTCTTATTGTAAATAAAAGCAGGTCTGGCACCCTCCAACCCTCCAACCCCTCCCCCTACTCATAAATCACAAATTAGGCCTTTCCCCCGCAGGACCTTCTATCTCCATATAAAAGCTGATCTAGCTCTTCTACTTTTCACCTTCAGCTGCTCCCACTCCCATCAAGTATCATTTTGGCCTCATCCCTGCAGTACTTCCTATCTGCATAAAACACCTGCACTAGCAACTCTCCTGCCACCTCCAGCTCCTCCTCCTCTCAGTATCAGTTAGGCCCCGCCCCCGCAGTACTTGCTATCTGTATATAACTGCTGGTCTAGCATTTCTACTTCTAGCTCCTCCCACTCTCATTGAGCATATGTTAGTCCACACCCTGGCAGTACTTCCTATCTGTATATTACTTCTGGTCTAGCGCCTCCGTTACTACCTCTACCCACTCTCATGGAGTTTCAGTTAAGCCACGCACCCACAATACTTCCTATCTGAATATAACTGTTGCCCTAGCACCTCCCCTTCTACATCTAGCTCCTCCCACTCTCATTGAGTATCAGTTAGTCCCCGCCCCTGCAGTACTTCCTATCTGTTTATAACTGTTGGTCCAGTACCTCCCCTTCTACACCTAGCTCCTCCCACTCTCTTTGAGTTTCAGTTAAGCCCCGCCCCCGCAGTACTTCCTATCCATATATAACTGTTGGTTTAGCTCCTCCCACCCTCATTGAGTATGTTAGTCCTGCCCCCGCAGTACTTCCTATCAGTTTATAACTGTTGATCCAGTACCTCCTCTTCCACCTCTAACTCCTCCCACTCTCATGGAGTAAGTTAGTCCCCGTCCCCGCAGTACTACCTATCTGTATATAACTGTTTTTCTAGCACCTCCCCTCTAACACTAGCTCCTCCCACTATCATTGACTATGTTAGTCCCCACCCCCGCAGTTCTTCCTATCAGTTTATAACTGTTGGTCTAGCTCCTCCCACCCTCATTGAATATGTTAGTTCTGCCCCTGCAGTACTTCCTATCAGTTTATAACTTTTGATCCTGTACCTTCCCTTCAACCTCTAACTCCTCCCACTCTCATTGAGTTTCAGTTAAGCCCTGCCCCTACAGTACTTCCTATCTGTTTATAACTGTTGGTCTATCTCCTCCCACTCTCCTTTTTTTTGTTAGTCCCCGCCTCCTCAGTACTTCCCATCTGTTTATAACTGTTGGTCCAGTACCTCCCCTTCTACCTCTAGCTCCTCCCACTCTCATTGAGTTTCAGTTAATCCCCACTCCCGCAGTACTACCTATCTGTATATAACTGTTGTTCTAGCACCTCCCCTTCTACAACTAGCTCCTCCCACTATCATTGAGTATGTTAGTCCCCACCCCCGCAGTTCTTCCTATCTTTATATAACTGTTGGTCTAGCTCCTCCCACCCTCATTGAATATGTTAGTTCTGCCCCTGCAGTACTTCCTATCAGTTTATAACTTTTGATCCTGTACCTTCCCTTCAACCTCTAACTCCTCCCACTCTCATTGAGTTTCAGTTAAGCCCCGCCCCTACAGTACTTCCTATCTGTTTATAACTGTTGGTCTATCTCCTCCCACTCTCCTTTTTTTTGTTAGTCCCCGCCTCCTCAGTACTTCCCATCTGTTTATAACTGGTGGTCCAGTAACTCCCCTGCTAACACTAGCTACTCCCACTCTCATTGAGTTTCAGTTAATCCCCACTCCCACAGTACTTCCTATCTGTATATAACTGCTAGTCTAGCACCTCCCCTTCTACCTCTAGCTCCTCCCACTATCATTGAGTATGTTAGTCCCCACCCCCGCAGTACTTCCTATCAGTTTATAACTGTTGGTCTAGCTCCTCCCACCCTCATTGAGTATGTTAGTCCCTGCACCTGCAGTAGTTCCTATCAGTTTATAACTGTTGATCCAGTACCTCCCCTTCCACCTCTAACTCCTCCCACTCTCATTGAGTAAGTTAGTCCCCGACCCCGCAATACTTCCTATCTGTATATAACAGTTGGTCTAGTACCTCCCCTTCTACTTCTAGCTCTTCCCACTATCATTGAGTATGTTAGTCTCGCCCCCGCAGTTCTTCCTATCTTTATATAACTGTTGGTCTAGCTCCTCCCACTCTCATTGAGTATCAGTTAGAACCCAGCCCCGCAGTACTTCCTATCTGTATATAACTGTTGGTCCAGTACCTCCCCTTCTACTTCTAGCTCCTCCCACTCTCATTGAGTATGTTAGTCCCCGCCCTAGCAGTACTTCCTATCTGTATAAAACTGTTGGTCTAGCACCTCCCCTTCTACCTTAACTCCTCCCCTCTCATTGGGTATGTTAGTACCCGCCCACGCAGTACTTCCTATCTTTAGATAACTGTTGGTCTAGCACCTCCCCTTCTACCTCTAGCTCCTCCCACTCCCATTAAGTATGTTAGTCCCCGCCCCCGCAGTACTTCGTATCTGTATATAACTGTTGGTCTAGCACCTCCCCTACTACCTCTAGCTCCTCCCACTCCCATTAAGTATGTTAGTCCGCGCCCCCGCAGTACTTCCTATCTGTATATAACTGTTGGTCTAGCACCTCCCCTTCTACCTCTAGCTCCTCCCACTCTCATTAAGTATGTTAGTCCCCGCCCCCGCAGTACTTCCTATCTGTAGATAACTGTTGGTCTAGCTCCTCCTTTCAGTCCTTCCGGATCTTTCTCACCACGTTCAATCCTTAATGTACCCTCACCGTGTCTCTTAAACAAATGCCACCTCCTGGCAGCGCCGTCGAGTGGTGGAAAATCACTGCACAATTTATTGATCAGTCTGAAAACGTTTGTCACAGACTCTTGTAAGTTTCTGACCTGCAACAACCTGTGATAAATTCAAGAAGCGCTCCTCACCTCAGGGTTTCTGCTCCCATAGTTAGAGGAGATTGGGGGCCACACATTACTGCACGTCAACCATGAGGCGTTCAGTGCCTCAGAGCATCGCTCACATATCAGCCTCCATTACCCAGGATTCCCGGCCCTTCTGCTGACACATGCTCCTGTTTCCCATAGCAACAGTGTCATTAAGGGAAGCTTCCTTTATCTGCCAATCAGATTGCTGCTTTCCTTTTCTATGACTGGTTGCTATGGGCAACGCTCAGCCTTGCTGTCACAAGTTAGGTTGCACTGCAGATAGAACGCAATGCTGAGGAGCCGATCAGGTTGAAGCTTACAGAATAAAGAAATAATCAGATTTTTTTCCTTTTTTATTTATTTTTTTAGACAGATAGATATGAGAGATAGATACATGGATGCTTGTGCGGTCTCACTCAGGTGCAAGAACATTGTTGCTTTTTGTAGGGAACAAATAATTGGCGGCTTTCTGCTCTCCAGTTTTACTATGTGGGTTCCCTGATGACGGTATTATTTATACTTTTAATTCTTGATATTTTATGTTGCTGTTTTAGTTTATTGTCATTAAAGGGAACCAGTCACATAGATTATACCCCCTTGCTGAGGACAGCACAAGCCAGTGTCAGACCTGCTGTTTCCAGCGCTGTGTCCCTTATTCTGTAAGATGCAGCAGTTTTAGAGCATTTACCCCTCAAATCTTATTCATGAGCAGGTGTTAGCCCCGCCCACCAAAGGCTAGCCCCGCCCACTGACAGTTATTCACATGTGTCTGCCTCTTCAGAGTAATAGGGTTGTCAGTTGGGCTAGCCTCAGGTGGGCGGGGTTTGAAAAAAACTGACTCTCTGAATGACTCTTCTGGCTGAAAACTGCAGATTTGAGCATTAAAGAGAACCTGTCACATAGTTTATGCCCCCCTTGCTTAGGGCAGCACAAGCTAGTGTCAGACCTGCTGTTTCCAGCGCTGTGTCCCTTATTCTGTAAGATGCTGTAGTTTTTGTGCTTTTACCCCTGTCTTCTTATTCTTGAGCAGGTGTTAGCCCCGCCCACCAAAGGCTAGCTCCGCCCACTGACAGTTATTCACATGTTTCTCCCTATTCAAAGTAATAGGTTTGTCAGTTGCGGTGGGCGGGGCTAGCATCCGGTGGGCGGGGTTTGGAAAAACTGACACTCTGAAGGACTCTTCGAATGACTCTTCTGGCTGAAAACTGCAGATTTGGCATTAAATACACGAAAACTGAGCACTTTTCAGAATAAGGGGCACAGCGCTGGAACAGCAGGGCTGAACTACCTTGTTTTTGTCCCAGCCAGGGGAGCAAAAACTAGTGACAGGGTTCCCTTTTTTAAAACCGAAAAAACCAGCTCTTACAGAAAAAGGGACACAGCCGGAAACAGCAGGTCTGGGGGGGCATCTTGTGTGCCCTCAGCAAGGGGGGGATAAACTATGTGACAGGTTCCTTTAAGTGGTAAAGGCCCTCCTAGATAGTAGATGATAGATGTAGATTAAAAGATAGATAGATAGAAAAATAGTAATAGATAGATAGATAGATAGATAGGGATGATAGATAGGAGATAGAAGATATGGGGTAGATAATAGATAGATAGTAGATGATAGAAGATGATAGATAGGAGATAGTAGTAGAGGGATAGATAGATATGAGTAGTAGATATGAGATTTATAGATTAGATAAAGGGTAGATGATGATAGATAGATAGATATGGATAGATAGTAGATAGATAGATAGAAGATAGGGGATGATATTGGGGTAGATAGTAGATAGATAGAAAGATATGAGATAGATGTAGATGATAGGAGATGAAGATATGAGATAGAAAAATAGATAGTAGATAGATAGATAGGAGATGATTGAAGAGGTTAGTAGATATGAGATGATAGATAGATAGATATGAGATAGATAGTAAAGAATAGAAGAAAGATAGATAGACGATAGATAGATAATATTAGATATGAGATAAAATAGATAGATAATAGAAGATTGATAGATGATAGAATTTTAGAAGATGGAGATGATAGTATATAGATAGAAAATGGGGATGGATAGTAGATAGATAGTAGAGATAGATAATTTTAATATAAATAAAAGATAGAAGAAGATAATAGATAGTTTAAAAATAGATTTTGAGAGATAGATATAGATAGAAGATAGATATGAAAGTTAGTTTGAGGTAGTAGATGATAGTAGAATGTAGATTAAAAGTAGATAGATAGTGTAGATAATAGATAGATAGATAGATAGATATGAGATAGATGATATGAGATGACAGAAAGAAATTTTAGATAGATAGAAAAGAGAGATATATCGATAGATATGAGAGATAGATAGATAGTAATAGATGATAGATAAAAGAAGA
>JAODAL010054887.1:0-24332 GCA_025379985.1 Phyllomedusa bahiana | reverse complement strand
CCTGTTTTCAGTTTTTTGGTCATTTTTGGGCCCCCATAAGTCCCCCAGGGCATTTTATAGTGAAGCTTTTTTCAAAGACGGCGGCATTTCTTTGGCGGGGCCCAAAACAAAAACCCACAACATTGTATGAAGACCAACCAAGCCCCTTCCCTGAATTTTTAAGCATGGCACAAGGGTTCAAAACAGCCCCCTGCAGGCTCGGGGCACCGGGAAAAATAGCTTTTTTTTTAACGTGTTTCCCGTGCCGAAGTAATTGGGGACCGAAACAAATTTTTTGTCAAAAAAATTCGGCAAAGGACCGAACCAAATTTTTTTAAAGAAATTCGCCCATCTTTTAAGGGGTTTGTTAAATTTACGGGGATTGATAGCTTTTTTAAAGTTTCTTCCCCAAAAACAAGTTTTTTTGAATATGGGGTCCATTAACATGTCCTACCTTTTCCTGTTTCTGACGCCCCATCCCCCTTGAGCCACTTTTTCAATTGTGAAAAAAACAAAGGGTCTTTTAAGAAACAACATTTTTTTTTAATGGAAATTTGAGAAATAGCTCCATGTCACAGCAAATGCCCCCAAAAAATTAAAAGCAGACCCTTGAGCCACTTTTGAAAATTTGGGGAAGAAAAAAGGGCCCTGTTAGAAAAAAAATTTTTTTTAGAATAGGACCTGTATTATGCGGGATTCACAGAAAAAATTCCCCCCAAAAATTTAAAAGCAGGGCCCCCTTGACCCTTTGGTCAATTGGAAAAAACAAATTTTCCTGTTAAAAAACAACTTTTTTTTTTAAAATTTGGACCTGTAGAATGGGCGGCATGTCACAGAAAAAAATCCCCCAAAAAAAAAAAAAAACATAAACCCCAAATGAGCCACTTTTGAAAAATTTTGTGAAAAACCCAAATTGTCTATTAAAAACAACATATTTTTAAATGGGACCTTAGTATTCGGGAAATTTAAAAGCAAAAGGGCACCCAAAAAAAATTCAAAGCATCCCCTTTTAAAGCCATTTTGGTCAATTTGAAAAAAAAAGTCTTTTTAGAAAAAAAAAATTTTTTTTAATAATATGACCTGTATTTATTGCTGGATTTCAAAGCAGCATGACCCAAAAAATTTTTAAAAAAAATACTTCTAAACCCACTTTTTAAAATTGTGAGGGGGGAAATCCCAATTTAAGAAGCCAATTTTTGTTCCCAAAAAGGACCAGATTATTGCTGTATTCATAGTTTACATGCCCCCAAAAAAAATTAAAAATATGATTTTCTCCCCACTGAAAAAAAATTTGGGTGGGGAAAAAAGGGCCCCCTTAAAAACCCCCCTTTTCTGTTCCAAAAGGCCCCATATTTTTGCTGTATCGAAAAGACATGCCCCCAAAAAAAATTATAAATAGACTTCTAAGCCACTATTAAAAATTGTGAGGGAGAAATCCCCATTTTTAAAGCCACTTTTTAGCCCCAAAGGACCATAATTAAAAGCTTTTATTCACGGGCAACATGACCCCCCAAAACCATTGAAAATTGGGGGAAAAACTTCTTAAGAAAAAAGTGAGTAAATGGAATACGGTTTTGTAAATAAAAACCTTCCCGGGTTTTTTACATTTCTCCCACACCCAAAAAGAAAAAAAAAGGGGAAAAGAGAATAAAAATTGCAGTAAGAAATGTTTAAATTTTAAAAAAAAGTTTTCAAGAGGCCCCTTTTTCTTTTTAAAAAAGGAAATTGTGAAGTAGCCCGCCAAAATTAATCGGTGACCTCGGCAATTGGGCCCCAAAAAATATCAGAGATCCTGCCTGTTTTCATTTTGATGAAAGCAAAACGTTTCCACATTTTCTGTGGAAAGCCGGATGAAATTTGTCTGTAATGACACCTCCAGTTTGTGTTTAAAGGGGTCTGCCAGATATGACGCTGGCTGCGGGGCAGGAAAACCACCCAAAGGCCCGTGACAAACCAGCTGGGGCCAAATTCTCCATTTTAAAAAACCCCAGAAGTCTATTGGGCCCGGAACCCACATGCAAAAACATCGGTGTTGAGACCAGATACCCTTGCCCCCTGATCTTAAGTTGATTTCTGTGTTTTTGGATTTTGGTTCCCCTGCTTTTGCATGCGTTGGTAGGGGGAAAAACAAAGATTGCCAGAGGCCCCGCCCATTGGGCTTCCCCCCAACCTTTTTCCCTGTTGCCGTTTCCCCTGTTTTGGAAATTTAAAAGCTGCCCACTTTCGCGGGTTGTTCCACCGTGAAATTTGGGGAACTTTTGGAAGCAGACGAAACAGATTTTTTCCTCCAGTTGATAAATAAAGCAAGGCCCTCCATTTCCTGAAATTTTACTCTCTATTTGGGGGGGTTTGGAAGGAAAGTGCTGATTTTTTTTTTTGGGCCCGGGGGATCCAGGGGGGGGCCCCCCCATAACTGTTTTTTTAAATTTTTGAGGGCCCTTTTTTTTGCGGGGGGATCATGTTGGGGGAAAAATTGGGGGCTTTCCAAGCCCCTCATGTGGAGATGGAGCCTTTTTTTCCCCAAACCCTTGGGTCAGGGGCACTAGCAAACTGATCTCCCTTTTTCCCAAAGGGAAAAGGGACGTCGGTAAAAATCGGTGTCTGGGGGAATCCCCTCCTCCTCCCCTCCTCCTCCGCTTGCCCCCCGGCAAAGTTTAAAACACAGCCCTAAATTTGCCTGAGATGAATCACCCTGAGGGGCTGATGCGCCACCCTTTGCACTAGCTTGGCCCCCAACCACTCCCTAATGAAAAACCGATGAAATTTTTTTTAACTGTGGGGGGCCTTGTGGATTTAAACGGGGGGGAGAAAGGCCCCGGGTGTCCGCACTGTGTCCGTCTCCTCCTCCGTCGTTTGGCAGGCCTGTTGTTTGGGAGTGCCCAAATTTGATCGTTCCAAACTAAGATCCCCAAAAATTGCTCATGCTGCCCGGGGGCATTTTCCGCACTGACCTTTTTGGGGGCTTCTTCAGAACTGGCAAGGATGGTCCCTAAAGGGCTTTTTCCCCTCCCCTCCACTATCGGGGGTTTCAACACGGGCTTGTCGGCCAATGTGTAAATTCTACTGTAAATGGCTTTGCGCTGCTGGCCCCCAAAGCTGGAGAAATGGGGAAAGGGGGGAAAATTTCCAGGTGTTGCCACGTCAACAAGGGAGATGGTTAAAGGGGAAAGGCCGAGCGACCGGCAACGCCCCCCAGGGGGGACAAAGGGGCGGGGTCCCGAAGGGGCGGAATTTCGAACTCAGACCTGGGCCCCTTCTTCAGCGGGGAAAGTCCAGCCCCGGGGTAGCTCTTTAAAAAATTTTTTTGGACAAAAAGGGTTCAGACATGTGCCAGGAAAGGGTTGTTTTCCAGCCTCCCGTTTTTTAAGGGCGGCCAAAGATTTCCCCCTTTTATGCCCCACCCCCTTTGGGCTGGCAAAAGGGTTTTCTTTTTCACCCACCCAACCCGCTGGTCCCCGTTGCTTGGGCCCCGTCCAAAGCCCTGACCTGGTGGGGGACGGTCCCCAAAAGGCAAATTAATTTAAAACAGGGCCCTTTGGGTTCTGGGCACGTGATGCCCCCACTGCCCTTTGGGGGAAAGAGCCCCTGCACCACCCTGGGGTTTTTGAAGAGCGTCCCGCCGAGCCTGAGAGCCACCGTCACCCCCAGAGACATCCACACCCACTCCCCATTTGGCTGTCACAGAGATTTTAGGGGCCCTTTGGGCCCCGTGTTTAACTAGTCCATGTGTCGGGGGGTTTAGAGGACTTTTCCGGCACGATGCAGACAACGCCCCTTGAAATTTTTTGATGAAACGTGGCTGGCCAGGGCGGGGAAAAGGGCCCTTTTTTTCCCGGCAAAGAAATGCCCTGCTCGGCATCTGGTTTTTTGGGGGAGGCAAAGGGCCCATGACGTGGCGGGGGCCCAAACTGTGTCCACCCCAACGGAAAAAAGGGAAAAAATTTTCCAAACCAAAAACCTTGGGAATGGCCCCCACATTTTGGCTTTTGGCTTTTTGGGGTGGTTTTTGGGGTTTTTAAAATTTTTTTCTGCTCCCCCAAAACCCGGAAGACCCGAAGGCTGGTGCTAGACTGGCCGCCCTTTAAAGGCGTGCAGGTTTGTCAAACTGGCGGAAGGGGAAGGGGTTTGGAAAGGGGCTTTGGTGGTGCGGTGGTTTCTCGGGCGAAGGGTGGAGGTGAAGCGGAAGGGTTAACCCCCGTTCAAAACTCTGGGGAGGGCTTGGGGGACTGAGGAACGCCCTTTGGGGGTTTTGGGGGGGAGGAGCAGGGGTTGGAGACAGAGGGGTTTTGACAATGGGTTTGGAAAAACCCCGGGGCCCGGGTTCCCGGCCTTTTTTTGGGCCCCCCCATTTAAAAATCATCATTCGCTGCAGTGACTAGACAAGTTGGTGGGGGGTTAACCCCTTAAGGTTTTGCCCCTAATTTTTGGTTTAAAGGCCCAAAAAGGGGGTAAGACATCGCTGGGTGAATCAAGGCTTGGGTTTAAAGAAGGCCCAAAGGGTTGAGAAAGGGTTGGCCTTTTTGACAGGGGATAAGCGAGGGGGCGGGGTTTGCGCTGACCGTGGCTGGCGGAATTTATATAACGGACTTCTGCAACCCCCCCCTCTTTCCCCCTTTTCGGTGGGGCCCCCTTTTTGCACTTTCCCCCAAACGTTTTTCCCCCTTTGTCCATGATGAAACCTTTGAAAAAAAATATTTGCGGAAAAGCAAAAAGGGTGGATCCCCAATGTCGTCATTTATATTAAACATCAAAACAGGGGACCCTTTTTTTGTCCTGACTTTTTTGCTTCCCGAAACTGCAGGCTACAAGCAAGGGGCACTGCAAAGGCGGGTTTCCGAAACCCCCCCGGGGTTTTTGCCCCAAATTTAAAGGGTTCCTTAAACCCCCTTTTGATGGCATCAGGGAAATGGGCGTCAGAGCAGACTTAAAACATCCTCTTGAATTTTAACATGCCCTTTTGACCCCAACCGCTTTTTTTTCAACAAAGAGGGCTTTAGACAATGGGTTTTTCCACAAATGGTGGGTACACGAGTTTCAATTTGGGGGTGCTTTTATGTTTGGAAAGGTGTTTATGATGCTGGGTGATGGAAATTTTTTGGCCGTGACTTGGAAAGGGCGTGGAGGTAAAACTGCTGATGCAGGTTTTCATTAACCACTGAAACAGATTGGCGGCCCATGTTTCCCTTTTAGATTCACAGGGGCCCTGACCCAGCGTGACAGGGCCCGCGGGCCTGCAACTGACGTTTCCGCTGGCATGCGTGTTTCCCCAGCACTGGAAGGACCCCCTTCTTCGTCCTCACCTCCATGTGCTACCCCCTCTTTGCTCGTTTACCCCCTGTTTTTTGCTCATTTCAGAAATATAAAATTTTGAAAAGGGGATGAATATTTTGGAAGTTCTTTTAAAGACTGTAAATCACAGCTATTCTCAATCCCTTAAATAAAAACCCAAAAAGCTGGATTCAAATTTAAAAATGCAAGGTGTTATCACAAATTGGCTGGGAAAAAAAGTCCAAAAAACACGAAAATTGTTATGTTTTGGAAAATAAAAGGGATTTTTTGCCCCTTTTTCAATTACCTGTGGTGAATTTAGAATTGCTGTTTTTGATTTACGTGGATGCTGGAAAATGAACAATGCTGGGTGTGGAAAATAAAAAACCACTAACTTTATTTTTTGGGGTATAATAAACGGTTTTTTTTGCCCCTTTCAATTCCCTGTGGTAATATAAAATTGCGTTTTAAGATTTGTGGAGCTGGAAATGAACAATCGGGTTGCAAAAGTCAAAAAAACTTTACTGTTTTTTTTCGTATAAACCCGGGTATTTTTTGCCCCTTTCAATTCACCTGTGGTAAATATGAATTGTTTTTTTAGATTTCGTGGCTGCTGCGTCAATAAACAATGGGGTGCCAAAAGTCAAAAAACACGTAACTTTATTTTTCGTAGTTAACGGTTTTTTGGCAACAAAAACCGTGCTAACTACAAAAATGCTGGTTTGTAATTTAACTGAAAGGTGGAATATCAACAGTACAGGGTAAGGGGAAAAAATTAAAATGAACACATATCTGAATTTTTTTAAAATTTATAAAAGGAATTTTGGCTAAAAAAAAGGAGACTGCTTTTCCTGGTACTAGAATGAGTGTACCCCCAATATAAGTTCGGCTCCCCAAATATCCGGAAAAATTTAAATAAACTTTTAAATGAAAAAGATATTCACTAAAATGTTTACCAAAGTTTGGTGAATTTTATCCGTTTCTTTTAGATAGGCTTTGTCTGGTTCCCCCGCGGGCCCCCCCACTCCCCCCGCCGTGAATTTTAAGGGGGTTGTGCTCCAAAAATTCTCTTACCAAAATCATAAAATTTTTCAAATCTCTATAAATTTTAAATTGGAGGTCCGCTAAAGTGAGGTTTCTTGTGCAGAAATGATAATTTCGTGGCTGTTTGGCCACAGGCGACGCAGGTCCTTCCCATGAGACGTGAGGACATGAGGCCTGAAACAGGAAACGCATTCTATGTAAAACGAGGTCATGTGTTTTTCAGCCAACCGAACCCTTTTAACACACCCAGTCTGAGTCGCACCACATTCACCCGGCTCAAATTCTGAAATCGATTTGTGCCGCCAAAAATTACAGGACGGGGAAAAAAGGCGTGATATTAATAGTGTGTCAGTTTTTTAAACTTAAATTTTTGCTGTTTGGGAAATTTCGTCCCATAAAAAACCTTGCCGTTTTTAAACTTTGTCGTAAAAATCGCCAAAAAATTTCTAAACCTATTCTTAAATAGTCCCTTTTAAAAGACCTTGTCCAAGATCAATTAATCAGACAGATTTTAAACCCTCAACGGGGAAAAAGCCAAAGAGCTTTCTGGGTAAGTCAAGTTTAAAATTTCAAAAGTTTGGAAAGGGCTACAAAACAAAAGAAAGATGGGTGAGAAGGGACAATTGTTGGGCAATAGTAAAAAAATGGAAGAAATACAAATTGACTGTAAATCAACCGATCTGGGGCACCTGCAAAACTCACCTAAAGGGGGATCCTTGATCAGCCTAAAAAACACATTTGGGGAAATTGTTAATGATCTCAAAGCCTTTGGGGCCAAGTCACCCAAAAAAAATTTGGTAACACCTACGCGCCAAAAAGGTTTAAAATCCCGCAGTGCCCGCAAGGTCCCCCCCATCAAGAGGCAATGTGCAGGGTCTTTTTGAAGTTTGTATTTAACGCCCGGATGATTCGTGAGTTATTTGGAGAAGGACTAGGTCAGAGAGACAAAAAAAGGCTCTTTTGACTTTTCGCAATCGCCATGTTTGGGGAACGAAATGCTGCCTATGACCCAAAGAACACCGCCCCACTTCAAGCATGGGGGTGGAAAAAATTATGTTTTGGGGGTGTTTCTTGTAAGGGGGACAGGACTCTTTACCGCATCAATGGGAGATGAAAGGAGCCACGTACTGTAAAAACCTGAGTGACAACCCCCTTCATCCAAGGACATTAAAAATGGGTTGTGGCTGGTCTTCCAGCAAGTCAAACCAGAAACATACAGCAAGGGGAACAAGGAGGGCTCAAAAAGGAGCACATTAAGGGCTGAGTGGGAGCCTGTCTCCAGACCCTTTAAACCATAGAAAAAATTTAAGGTAATAACTGAAAAAATTCAGTTAATCCGCAAAAAAAAAGTTGGACGTCGTATCGGAAACATAAAAAGTTCTGGCTATCAGAATATAGTGATGCATAAATATTGTTTTACATAATAAAAACATTTTTATTTTGTTAACGCTCTTCAACATAAAAAACTATATAAATTGGATATCGCAGTAATCGTATCGACCCACAGAGTAAAACTAACTTGTCAAGTATACTGCAAAATAAAAAGCCCTCATATGCCTATGTAGATGGAAAAATAAAAATGGCTCTTGAAAGGTGAGGAGGAAAAAACTTAGAGTCATATTAACTCCTTTGTGATCTGCTGTCAGGAAAGAGTTAGTCCATTAGAACAATATGCCGTAAACCACAAATGTTCTCTTTGCGTTTTTATGGATATTTTTATTCTTTTTATATTATAGAAAAACTTTCCCAAAGCATAATAAAGCGTTGGCTTTTAAATTTTTTATACTTTAAAAAAGACAACAAAAAAATTCAGGAAAATTTAACCCGGAATCCCAAGAGGTTAAATGTCCCGAAGGGTCGGAGGTTTCCCCAAAGGATCTATGTTCGATCCTTTCAACAGAGTCATGGAGCAGCCGGTTTAATGTCCTCCATAAAAACACCCACGACGTTTCGGGGGTAACCCCCGCCCCCCCTTTTTCCAAGTTGAGCAGGATCCTCGTACGCTATCTATTTTATCCTGAAAGATAATCCTTGGACTGTCACATAGCTATGTGGCAGCGTTATGTGGACGAGTGCTTTTTGGAGAGGCAGCGAGGGTGAGTTGGATTTTCATTTCGGTATATCAATGCGGCACATGCCCGATTGCATTCACTCTTGAAAAAAGATCGTGAAATTAAAACTTTTTAGGTTACTGTTAAGAAAGGAAGGTGCTAATATATCTCTACAAAATTCTAAGGGGTAGACAAAAATTTACTTGATTCGTATCAAATGCCCAGTGTTTTTAATGCCACCCTAAAGGTCATTTCCCCAGGGCTCGCCCAATCTGTTCCTCTTAGAGAAAATTTCAAAAAAAAAAAGGAAACTAAACCAGAAGTTCCTGAAGGGGGTTTTTGAAGAAAAGTTTCTAAGATAGGGAAAGGTGGGGCCCCATCAGCAATGAACGCGGGCCCCCAAAACCTAGAGAAAGGATCTAGATCGGGTACATTTTTAGTGTAGATTTCCCCTGCTTTTAGTTGGAGAACAAAAGGAAAAAACTGGCTTTATGCAAAAAGACAAAATATGGCCCTTATTTTAAAACCCATCCTAGTTTATTTATCAGAAAGGTAAATTTTCGGTAATTTCGTTGTAATTCAGACCCAAAAAGAAGATTAGTCGCCAACAATTTTCAGATCAGAGAAGGGGGACTTACCCCTGCCTGGGGTTTATTTGCAATGGGATTAAAGGGTGATTTTATTGACATTCCAAGGTACTTTGGGCCCCATCCGGGCTTCTTCACATGCATCCATAATGTTTTTTTTATCAAATGCCCCTGGGCAAATGTTATTTGGCCAGACATCACTATGATACGTGTCAGGCTCAATGAAAAATAGATCTTCAAAATTCGTTTGTATAAGTCCCCGGGTGGAAAAAACCCCCGTGAGGTGAGCTGATGGCCGGACCAACAACAAAAACAAAAAAAAATTTGGTGAAAACGGGCGTCGCTGACTTTCTTTGGAAACCCCACAATGACAGCTTGCGCGGTGTGTGTTGGAGGAGGTTCGGGGGAGTGACCCAGTTTAGATTTAAATTTCGATTGTTGCAGCGTGAAGTATTCTGGATCAATAGATTGGATGCTTTAGCTCCAAAAGGGCTTAAAGGGGATGTATCATGTCGAGAGTTAAGCCTACCTTTGTCCTGTTTTCATTCTCTGATTTTTGAAAACGAGGGCGGGCTTGCATTTTCTTCTAAACCCTCTCCCCCTCCCTTCCCCTAGGTGACGTCATCACTGTGTCCTGCTCGCTCCCGCTGCTTGCAGTAAGCAACGGGAGGCAGAGCTTCCATGATCAAGATAAACAATAGACAATAAATAGTTAGAAGTTTTGTCCTGATCCTGAAGTTACCTCTAACTCCTGCCTGCATTCCTCCCCAGTGATTTATTTGCATCCACGGAGAGTGATGAAACCGTTGCGTCCGGCACTTATCTTCTGGGTCATAAAACACATCGTTCTACTGTGAGTAGAACTATGTGTAACACTTCAACAACACCTGCCTGTTACTCTCCCCCTCCCCACATGTGTAAGGCAGTAATAAATCATTAGCAGAGACATTAGCAGCCCAGCGCTTCAGCAGTTAACTCGGGAGGGGAGGAGGGGAGTGTCAGGCAGCCAGCGGAATGCCGTAACTCACTGCTCTGTGCTGCGAGCAGGAAGACAGGACGGAGAAGAGAGGTAGTGCGCCTGGGTGAACCAGCGCGCTCCCGCCCCGACCTGTATGAAAAAAAAACCCGGAGCCGGCAGCCTATAAGAAAGAACAAGCAGGTCGGTGACCATAGGGGGGCCCGAGCAGGCTCAGATGCCCCTACAAGAAGAGATATCTGGAAAACAGTGGGACAATGGTAATTGATCTACATTGGAAAGTTGATTGTTTTTTAAAGATCTTTAAGCTGAAAACCAATCTTTGTAGTGAGACAACCCCTTTAATGAAACGTGCCTGTGGAAGGTTTTTTTATGATTATAATTTTGCAATTTATTGTCCCCCATATGGGGATTCTATCTTAGAACAGTTTAGATTGGGTTTAAAAAGGAATGTGTAATATTACTGCCTTTTACGTGTTAAATGAATCGTTTGTCAGTATAGTTAACTTTTAAGGGTTATCAGGTAATGAGTGTAGATTTTGTATTCATAGTAGGGGTTTTTATTCCCCTCACCTGCATTCGGGAGTAAAAAATAGTAGCGACGTAGGATCCTGTCCATGAGAAAGGGGGGCGTGGTTCCCCCCAAACGTCGGTGGGTTTTCTTATGGAGGACATCTAAACCGGCTGCTCCTATGTCTTGTTAAAGGCATCAAAATCAGTAGTCCTTTGGCGGAAACTGCCGCCCCCGGGACATTTAACCTCATGGGGTTTCCCAAAGGTTTACTTTTTCCTGAACTTTTTTTGTGCTTATATGAGAAGTATAAAAAAATTTCACCCAACGCTTTATTAGGGAAAATATTGGTGAAGATTGTTTTAATATAAAAAGAAAAAAAATACCAAAAAAACGCAAAGAGAACTTTGTGGTTTTACGGATATTGTTCTAATATAGTATTTTTCCCATGCAGGGGGGGCCCTTGCAAATGCCGAAATTTAAACCCCTGGGGGGTTTTTTGTGCTTTATTATCGCTTGAAGTTGTTTACTTACCCCGCTTTAGCACTATTATGCCCCTTTGAAACATATCAGTAATTACTAAAAAATAGAGCGGAGACATATGACTGTCCAAAAGAGGAAAGATCACAGATTCTCCCGAAAGCCAAGATGAGGTATTGGAGGCCCACAGTGCCACAAGGTGTTTACATCGGCCCATGATTGGAACAAACAGCTAGAACGCTGAGGAAAAAGGACGATTTACCCCTTTCACGCATCTACGTCACCGAAATTAAAAGGACAACGTTACCGAGGGGTCTTAGGAGTTCACTTATGTCAATATTGCTAAAAGATGATCACAATATCAAAGCAAGTGGTTGCAAAAAAGTAATCGCTATTCACTTGATTAATGTTGTTGACTCCCCAGCCCCCCATCTTGCGATTGAGAGAACACGGGGTGATATGTACATGTGAACGAGTTTTAAAGCAACCAACGTGAAGGTTTGGGGAAAGTTACTAAACGATTAATGAAAATATTGCTAAACTACGGGAACAAAAAATGTAAATAGATCAAAAGTTCAAAACGGGTACAAGGGATTTGCCCAAAAACAAAGTTTATTTGGCTAAGGAAAGAACTTTCACACGTAGAACACGCTAAAATGATAAATCCAATCTGATATTATTTTATCTGAAGCGGAATCGACCCGGACAAAACAAATGACACTTTTTACTAAAAAGAAGGGCACGCAACCTTTTTTAAAGGGGGCGACCGACGGGACCACAATGGCAACAACCGAGAACAAAAACCACCCAAAAGCACCCAACCAAACGGAAATAAAAAAAAAAATATAAATAATTTGATTGTGAAAATCTGTCTAAGACTCTTAACCTATTCAGTCAAAACGTTTTAAAAAAGGTTTGAATTTTGTCCCCTCCAGGAGTTTTTCTTTTTGTTTTGAAGAGTTTTTATAAGTTTTGTCGAGGAATAAATTGAGGATGTACTTCGGGGGGGGAAAAACGATTAGAATGTACCTGATGTTTAAGGGAAGAAAAACCCAAATCGACCCTGGGGTGTAAGCATTATGCTTGAATCTTTCAACAATCAAAGGCAGGGGTTCAAAGAAATGGAAAAACATAAAAATCCCATATCATAAAAATTTCAAAAGGATTGAGAGGGAAGGTTACAAGACATTCAGAAGATGAGAACTTATTTGAAAAAGCGAAAAGGGGTGGATCCTCGTCCTTATGGATAAATTAATTACATTAATGAGGCAGAAAGGGACAGCTAGGAGAAGAAGGGGTCTATGAAAAATTAAGGAAATCCAAAACTCAGGTTAAAGGATTGATCGATGGGATTAACGGGGGGCGGCGATGCAAGGTTAATTGATTAAGACCTCAAAATTTCTCCTGTTAGTCCCCCCCCCCTCCCCTGCTTTATTTAACCCAAAAAACACAAATCCTTACGAGCCCCCTGGCCGCCCGTAGTTTGGGGATTGGGGCGGGATTCCAACCCGTACCCTTTCATTGAAGCTATCTGCAGGAATCGCAGAGATTTCCCCCCCTCCTTAAGGGGCACAAGATTTTTTGAATCAATTGAGAAAAACGACATGTCTGAAGTCACTTTGATGTGTACCTTGGAGTTTTAAAAGTTTTTAACATGTATCCCAAATGAAAAAGGTATACAAGCTTTAAGAACAAACTTTTATGCGATGCAGTTCTCGAACAATTTTTTTTTTTTGCTCGAGTTACTGGACATTATCCCCACGAAAATTTTTTTTCGTTTTTGGGGAGGGTTGCTTTGCAACGGCGGGCGTTCGATGGGTTTCCCGTTGCGCCCTGCCCCGGCCAATATTTTCATGGAATTTTTGAGGATTTTTCAGTTATGCATAATCCTTTGGGGCTGTCACATAGTTTTTGGAGGTTATGTGGACGATGTCTGCAGTTTTGGGGGAGGGAGCGAGGATGATTTGGGTAATTTCATGCGGTAATCAATGCGGGGCATGCCAGATTGCATTCACTCTTGAAAAAGATCGTGAAAATATACACCTTTTTAAATTTTCTGTTTAAAAAGGAAGGTGCTAATATATTTCACATTTTCAAGGAGAAAGACAAAATAACTTACTTGATAGTCGTAGTCAACATGCCCCCGTGTTATTAAGCCATCCCTAAAAGGTCAGTTCTCAGGGGTCGCCGAATCTGTTCCCCTTTTAAATTTCAAAACAAAAAGAGAAAACTAATCCCGAAGTTCCTGAAGAGGTTACTAAAAAAGAGATGTTTTTTTTAAGTTTTTTTTGGAAAAAGAGGGGGCGCCCTTAAAGCAATGAAAAGGCGGGCTCCCAAACCTGAGAAGGATCATAGATCGGATACATTCAGTGTATGATTCCCCGTAATCTAGTTAGGGAACTACAGGAAAAACTGGATTTACTGCAAAAAAATCAAAAATTGGCCCCTTATTTTAAAACCTTCCCAAGTTTTTTTAAAGAAAGGGAAATCTATCGGGAATTTCGTTTACATTTAGACCTTAAAAAGAAGTTAGTCGCCAACAATTTCTTCAGACTCGGGAAGGGGGACTTACCCCTGCCTGGTTGTATAATTGCAATGGGATCATAAAGGGTGATTTATTGCACATCCTACAGGTACTTCGGTCCCCCATCCGTGGCTTCTTTACAGCATACCAGTAATGTTATATATTTATCAAATGCCCTGCGGCAAATGTTATGTTTGGCAACATCCGTATGATACGTGTCAGGCCATGAACATAGTCTTCAATTGTTTGTTAAGTCCCAGGAAAAAAATCCCCGGAGGCGAGCTGATGGTCAGGGCCAACAACAAAAACAAAAAAAGTTTGGTGAAACGGGCGTCGCTAGAATTTCTTTTAGAAAAAAATCACACAATGTACAGACTTGCGCTGGTGGTGTTGGGGGGAGGGTCACGGGTAGTGACCAAATTCAATTAATCTGCGATTTTTGCAGCGTGAAGTATTCTGGATCAATAGATTGGGTGCTTTTTCTCCAAAAGGGCTTAAAGAAACGTCCTGTGGAAGGTATTTTTTTGATTATAATGTTGCAATTTATTGTCCCCCTATTGGATTCTTCTTAACATTTGATTGGGGTTAAAATGGAATGTGTAATATGTCATGCCTTTTTTTCGCTGTTAAATAGAATCGTTTGTACAGATTATGTTAACTTTTAAGAGGTATTAGGCTACATGGGTGTAGTGTTTGTATTTCAAGTAGGCGGTTTTTTACCCCCCACCTGATTCAGGGTACAAATAGATAGCGAGTAGGATCTGCTCACACTTGAGAAAGGGGGGTGGTTTTCCCCCCAAAAATCGTGTGGTGTTTTTATGGAGGGCATCTAAACCGGGTTTCTCCCATGATCTCTTTGAAAGGGATCGAAATCATAGATACTTTGGCGGGGAAACCTGCCGACCCTTCGGGACATTTAACCTCATTGAGGTTCCCGGTTACTTTTCCTGATCTTTTGTTGTCTTTTTTGGAAGTATAAAAATTTAGCCAACGCTTTTTATGGGAATTTGGTGAAAATTGTTCTATAATTAAAAAAAAATAAAAATATCCATAAAAACGCAAAAAGAACATTTGTGGTTTACGGCATTTGTTTATGTAGTATGTTTCCATGCGGGGGGGTCCCGCTAAGCCGTACATGTAACCCGGGTGGTTTTGTGTAAATTTTCGCTTGAAGGAAAGAGTTGTCACCAAGCAGAGACCAGAAACAAAATTCTTATTAGAAACCATCTAGAATCATCTGCAGGCACAGGGACCGAGGAGCTTAAAATGGGCAACTTTCAGGAGAGTCAAAATGATTGAACAGTGACCCCGAGGGGTGGCTTTTAATGTAATTTACAGCGATTTCATGGTATTTAAAAAATAAATACAAGTTTAGGTTATTGATTTTTTAATGTATGGCATTTCCTTTGACCCAATCAGGGGGAAAGAGAGTTGGGTTTTAACTAGCCATTCAGGCGGGTTGTCATGTTATTGAAATTGGGAGTTGGAGATGCGTTATGGTATTTCAGCATTAAGGGGTCCCCGGCCCAGAAGTATTAACCAAAAACGGGCCCCCTACCACACGGGCCCAGGGGCAAATCATAGAACCACTCTAAAGATAGAAAAGACAGAAAAAGGGTAAAAAGGGGAAAGAGAAGAAAGGTCCCGCCCACCCAGGATTCCCGAGACAGTTAACAAAAGAAAGAGAGAAAAATTTTTATGCTGGTTTCCATGTGAAATAAGTTACTAAAAAACCCCTCGATCATGATAAATAGGGCATTCTGCACTTGGTGGATACAAGGGTACGGGGATAGGGGAAACCTACTAAGTTTGGAGTTGGAGGAATCCCCTGAGCAAAGAAAAAAGGGGAATGGGGCGAAGGGAATAAGAGAAAATCTCTGGAAATTTCCCCAACTCCTGTAATAAAACATGTGCGTGATAAAATCGCAAACCTCAATTGCTGTTTCCTCTGTGGTCCTTCTTCCGCTAAACACACTAAACCTCCCAGCAACCCCAATCACCCACAAAATGCATTGGGGGTTTTTCATCATGCATTTTTCCCCTCCCCCTAGAAATTTGAGTAGCCAAAAGCAAATTGCTGAAAGCTTTAATTTTAAATTTTAAACATTTCTTTCCCTTAGTTTTAACTTTGCCTTTTTAAAACATCAACTTCAAACACAAAACCCCATTTTTAAAATTTCAGATTCCTTTCTGGAAAAAATTTCTATAAAACTAAAATATGAAGTGTTCAGAGTTAAGATTTTTTATGGCCCCAACATAAGACTTCTTTGAATTCAGTTCTAATAAAATTTATTTTTCCTTTTAAACTTGATTGATGGAATTACTGAAAAAGTTTTAATAAGAATTTAAAAAGAAAATAGTAAAAGTTTTCAAGAGCTGCATACCAAGAGCTGCTAATTCCATTTTATCATGAAACATTTTATTAGAAAAAATTGAACGTTTTAAAGTTTAATGTAAAATAAAAAAAGGGGCCTTTTAAGAAACCCAATATATTTCGAACAAAAAATGAATATTTTTTATTTTTAAAAACTTGTGTAAGAAATTTAGTCCAATATAGCTTTAAATTCTTTAAAACAAAAACTTTAAAAATGTTTAAACATTGTAATCTTCATTTCAGGGGGACATAGGGTGACATGTATGAAGTGCCTCGTGGAGCGCCTGTTTTTCGAGCGCTCGAACGTGAAAGCGACCTCAGTATGTCGGCCCCCCGAGGGGGTTTTTCAATCGGTAAAAAGCCCACCGCCCCTCGCCGTGGGGGGTCAGTACGGAACTTAGGGCAGTCCCCAGAGGACGCGCCTAAAATTCGGGACCGGGAGGTGCGATCATACGGGCGGTAAAAAATCCACACCCCTCCCACTGGTGAGGCGCAGTGGGGGGTTTTAGGCGCAGTGCGGGACGCGAAATTCGCCCCCTGAGGAGGTGCGCTCATCTCCCGTGAAAAGTTCCCTGGCCTGCAGTTTGGGGGGCCGAGTGCGGGATTGGCGCAGTGAGGGATGTGTTAACATGTATTCCGATTTAAACAGGTGGAAAACAGGAGAAATCATTAAACATGTTAGTGAAGAGCAAAAAGGTTGTTTTTCAAATGAATGAATAAAGTCAAAAAATAAAAGCGTTAAAGCGAATAAATGTCGTAAAAAAGTGGATCATTTAAAATTAAAAGGGGAAAATATATAAGATTGCTCATGAAAAAAAACAGCTCTCGCCCCGAGGCATGGGTATGAATCAAAAAAATTTTTTATTAGTGTAAAACATTATCTGAAAAAGAGCTAAAACCTTCAAAAAAACATAAACATAAAAAAAACCCTAAAAAAAAATCAAAAACGGCGCTATATCGGAATTTGGTATTGAAAATTGCCGGAAAATACAGAAATTAAAATTCTGTAAGCCTTTCATTGGTTGGGAAAAAACCCAGAAAATATAATAGAGCACAGTGCCCCCATTAAACCTAGGGAGGGTTTTGCCCAATCAAATAAAAAGGTGGGACAGTTCAAAATACAGAAAAAAAAGGAGAAAAAGTGTTTGGTTGGCAGCGGGGGCTTGGAAATCCCAGCCAATCAGAATAGCAGGACAGAGCCCCGTTATAATTTTGGAGAAGTTTAAACCAATCAAATGAAAAGGGCGGGACTTTTCAAATACAGTAAAATTGCAGAAAAAAAGCTGTTTGGGTTTGAACTGCGGGGGCGGGCTTCCCGGGCCCAAAACAGAATAGGAGCGACAGAGCCCCTTTTAAAACCTTGGAGAAGTATTGACCAACAAATCAAAGGCGGGACAGTTCAAAATAAGTAAAAATCAGAAAAGAGGGATTGGTTGAACTAGGGGGGCTTAGTTTTCCCCGGCCCAATCAGAGCGCGAGGGCCCCATTGTTTTTAGGAAGATCGGGGCACTGAAATCCAGCGCCGTGAGACATGGGTATCAGTAAATAAAAAGTTTTTATTACGTGTAAAACATTCGTAAAAAAGCTACAACCTTCTATAAGCTACAGAAATAAAATCCTAACAAGGTTTGTCCCCCGTCCCCGGCGCCATAATTTTGGGGATAATAGAAATTCCCGGGAAATCTTTAATTCAAATTCTGAAAGCTTTTCTCATTGGTCCATAAACCCCCCAATCAAATAGGAGCGACAGTGGCCCATTTATAACAGAGAGGGGCGAATTGATTTAACAAAGGGGACTTCGTTTAGAATTTAGGAAAATTTTGGTTCTGAAACGAGCGAATTTTTGGGGATTTGGGGAATGAAGGTGCTTTTGATTGATAAAAGGGCTGCGAGTACATGGCTTACATGGGGCAAAAAATCGGGGAGGAAGAAAGGCAAGCCTAAATGACATGTGCGAGATGAACCCAATAAAGGGACGGCGGTTCGGACGTCACCGACATATAAGTCCGGGGCAAAGGGGAGTCATACCGCTCTCACTGAGAGTAGGAAAAGGGGCGCTGCGGTGCTTATGATGGCTGATACTAAAGAACTTTTTTAAATACAGCTTTTTTTGGGGGGAGTCTATCTTGTCTCAGAGAGCTTTTTCTTTTGTTTTAATTTGATTTTTGGGGGATTGGAACTAAAATCCAGGTGCATCCAATGCGCTGCTATAATTTTATGAACTACTCACAGCAATTGAATATCCCAAGGGGTTTTCTAAGCCCGTTTTTTGTATTCATTTTTAAAGGAAAAGGTTTTACAAACCCCAATACCCCTTTTAAATTTTTTGGGTTTTCATTTCTTTTGCGCAATTTTTCTCCAGGGGTTTAATAAGCGTTTTTCTGTTTGTGGTTACTAAAAAAAACGTTCTTTTCACCGCCAAAAAGCAAATTTGTGAGATAATTATAACCCAACGTTAAAAAACAAGTTTTTTTGTTGTTGTTACCGTATAAAACACGCCTTTTACACCTACAAAATGTAATTTTTTTTTTTCTCATTTCTTTTGCGAATTTCATCAGGGGTTTAAATTTAAACATTTTTCTGCTTGTGGGTTACTAAAAGAAACGGTTTTTTTTTCACCCCCAAAAGAAAGCAAATTTGCCTGTAGCTAATTCATAAAGAGGTTAATTAAAAGTTTTTCTTTTGTTGTGTACCGTAAAATACCGCCATTTTAAAAGTAAAAGCTTTGGGGATTTTTGGCAGCTATTTCTTTTTTGGGAATTTAGATCCCGGGGTTAATTAACGTTGTTCTCTGTTGTGGTCACTAAAAGAAACGTTATTTTTTCACCCCAAAAAAAACAAATTTGCCTGTAGCATAATTATAACCGAAGGTTAAATTTAAAATTTTTTTGTTGTTGTTCCCTAAAAACAGCCATTTTAACAGTACAAAATGGTAATTTTTGGGCCCTTTCTTTGCGCAATTTAGATCCCAAAGGGTTTTTAAGGTTGTTTGCTGTTTGGTCACTAAAAAAAAGTTCTTTTTCCCGCCAAGAAGCAAATTTGCCTGTAGCTAATTTCATAACCGAAAGGGTTAATTTACAAGTTTTTTTGTTGTTGTGTTTTTAAAATACATGCCCTTTTTAACACGCTTCAAAGCGTAATTTTTGGAGCACATTTTTTGGGCAATTTATACCAAAGGGGTAACAGTATTTTTCTCAGTTGAACTTAGTAAAAAAAAGTTTTTTTTCACCGCCCAAAAAAAAAATTTTGCCTGTCATAATTCAAAACGAAGGGGTTAAATTTCAATCTTTCTGTGTTGTGTACCGTAAAATCACGCCATTTTAACACGCACAAACTTTTAATTTTTGGTTGCCATTTATTTTTCACAATTTACATCCCGGGTTAATTAAGCGTTGTTTGCTGTTTTGGGCACAAAAGAAAATGTTTTTTTTCACCGAAAAGAAAAAATTTTCTGTAGCATAAATTATAACCGAAGGTTAAATTTAACCTTTTTGTGTTTTATATTCAGTAAAAAAACAAAGTTTTTTAAACGGGGACATACAAGTAAATTTTCCTGGCCCTTTGTGGAAACGCAATTTATTCCAAGGATTTCCAAAACTTGTTACGGGTTCATTTGGAGCAATACAAGGGGTGTTTTATCATATAAGATATCTTCATCAAACAGTGGGCTGTACATTTTTGAACAAAAAAGATGTCAGACAGAGAGGTGGGAGGGTCTTCCCTCGAGGGGGATTGGGACAAAAACATTCCTGGAGCAGGGCCCCGGTCACAGACAGCAAGGGGGGCGTCACGCAGGGGCATCGTTAAACCCCAACTCCCCGGTCTTACCGGCCGGTGTTGAACAACCCAAGGGTTTTGATTTGGTGATAGGGCTCCCCTTCCCAGATAACTTGACAACCCAGCCAAGAGTGGGGGTCATCGAACAAACCCCTTTTTGGGAGCCCGGAGGGGTCAGCGGCCCTTTCCCCGTCCCCAACCCGCCTCGTCCCATCCCTTTTCCCCCGCCCGGATTCTAGTGGTCTGGGCCAGCGCCAATATATAGCGGGGATGAAAAATTTTGGGAGGGGGAGTCAGCGTACTTGGCAGCGAAAAATGGGGCAATTTCCCCCGCTTCTTGCAGTAGGCGGCAAAGTATAGATTGGAAGTGCAGGGAGGTCATTTGTGAGGGTTTAGTCTGCATACCCCCGACCGGTGATGGGCAGCTGATGAGAAACACAAATCGATGATGATGAGCCGACCCCACTTGGGAGCCCGGTAAGCAAGGGGTTATCATGTCGGAAAGGGGGTAGCTTGCGGTCAGGGAGCGCGCAGCCAGCAAGTGGGTTTGGGCCGTGATCAGAGGGGTGCAGCAGTGTGAGGTCGGGACCAAGGGCCACGGGTAGAAAACCCCCTTTCGCAGGGCCCCAAAAAAGTGGCACACAGGGGGTCAGCGAGGCGCGGTGGTTTGTATCATCAGTGCGGAGCGTTGGCGGTAAAATCAGTTTTCGGCGGTGTGGCAGTTTTTGCAAGACACCGGAGGAGCCCAATATGGGATATTGAATCGTGGGCAGAAAGTGAAGGTGGGGCCCGGGAAATAACGTTGGCACCCCGGGCCCGCGTCAAACTGCGCGTCACCCCCGGGTGGGGAAAAAAAAGTGGGTCGTTGGTGGGCCTTGCCCCGCCACAACGCAGCAGCAGCAGCGCCCGGGCCGATGCCATTGCAGCCAGTCAAGGTCCACCACCTCTGCAGAAGGAGCGTTTCCTTTGCCATCATCTCCCCGGGCCAGTTGCTCCTGCCCTTGCTATCATGGCACCAGCAGTCGTTCAGCGAGCATTTTAAAAAGACAACAGTTTCGTCCAAAACCCTAAAGGGCAGAAGTGACCTGCCTGTCAAATTGTTGGTATGCAGTCCTCCCTTTTCCCAAATGTGGGCCCTGCACCATTTAAGAACTAATGGCTTGTGCCGAGAGAGATGGGGAGTTCCAAAGCCGTAATTTATTTTTCCCAAAAAGGGATATCAGCACTTCTAAAAATTTCAGAACAGAAAGGGGGCCCCTCTTTAGTTATCAGTTTGTTCCAAGGGCACGGCAGCACCGGACGTCTGGAGCTTAACTACGTTCGGGCCCTTTCATTTCCCTTTTTGGCCCATGGGTGAAAAGTGTTCGCCCAGGCACCCAACAACTTGGACAGGAGACCCGCTTTCTCCTTCCACGTTGTCAAAAAATTTGGGCCTGCGTCAATGTCCCCCTCTTCCCCCTCCCCCACCACCATCACCAGCCCCCACAAGAATGCCCATCTACCCAAAAGTGTAGGGCACAAGGTGTCACGCGTTCTACACCTGGTTGCCCCGGCGAAAAGTCCCCCAAAGGGGGGAATCTCCGGTCTTGCAGCAAGAAAACAATGTGTGGTTTCTCCGCCCAATAAATCGGAACCCTGGTGACAGACAATGGGAGTACATGGTGTCCCCCGCTGCACCGGGGGGGATGGTCCATGCGCCCTGCATGGCGCATGTGTTCAATCTGGTTGTGAAAAGGTTCCTGAAGTCTTCCACCGATCTTCAGAAGATTCTGAAAATGGCCAGAAACACCCTCCTCGAGTTGCAGCGGCAGAACGGCCTCCCCCAACACACTCTGATATGCGATGTTTCCACCCATTGGAATTCCAGCCTGCACAAGTTGGACCGACTGTATGAACAGAGAAAGGCCATTAAAGATTTTTTGATTTTTTGATGATCCAGGTGGACAGGAGTACTCCCCTGTGTAACTTTGATGTCTGCCAGTGGCAGCTCATGCGCGACACCTGCCGTTTGTTGAGGCCATTCGAGGAGGCGACGTTGTTTGTCAGTCGCCAGGACTACGGGATGAATAACATCATTCCACTGCTTCATGTCCTGGAACAGATGCTGAAAAATCTGTCTGTGTAGGGGACTGGAGACGTGGCGACTACATCTCATGGCCACATGAGTCCGGTGGGTACTGAACTGGAGGAGGAGGACATTGGAGCAGAAGCATTGTCTGGTGAAATGAGTGGATTTTCTACCCAGGTGACAAGAGAGGAGGAGCAGGAGCAGCTGGAGGAGGTAGATGGAGATGAGGAAGACGAGGCAGATGACCCGCAAGCACCGTGGAAGTATACAGTGGAGATGGAGGCAGGGAGCCCATCCAAGTCACTTGTGCAGATGGCCCGCAGCATGCTGATTTTCCTGGCTAGTGACAGCCGAATAGTCACCATCCGGCAGAGGGATGACTTCTGGCTCTCCACCCTATTGGACCCTCAGTCCAAAATGGGAGCCTTTTTCCCAGCTGCTAAGAGAGAGGATAAATTAAAATACTATAGGGAAATCCTCCGTAGTCAGTTGGCCGCTGCCTATGTGCGGCATCGTCCCCCCCCTGACAGGTCCGACCGGGGGGTCCTTCAGCGCTATCGCACTACTGCCGCGGCTGCTGAGGGAAGGTGGGGGGGTAGGAGCAGTACCAGCTCCATCAGCAGATACCTAAGTCTGGAGTCACTTATGAGCAGCTTCCTTCACCCGCCTAGTGAGGAGGGCAGTTGCCAGCAGCAGCAGGACCTGGAGCAGACCCTGAACCAACAGGTGGTGGCCTACTTGGACAGCACTCTACCACCCCAGTTACAAGATCCGCTGGACTATTGGGCAGCCAAACTGGATGTATGGCCACAACTTGCCGAGTTTGCAGTGGAGAAGATGTCCTGCCCGGCCAGTAGTGTAGCATCAGAGCTGGTGTTCAGTGCGGCGGCGGCCACCGTTACCCCCCGAAGAACCCGCTTGTCCACCGGAAATGGGGAACGACTGACCTTTCTCAAGATCACTCAGGCCTGGATCGGCCAGGAGTTCCACACACCAATGCCTTAGGCGTCAGATTACATCAGCCATGACGCCTCACCCAAACTTTGAGAAATGAGTCTGGGTTCAAACTACCTTCCTCAGCGACTATTCTGATGCCGCCACCTGCCTGATGCCACACATTTGCTGACAGTTTCTCCATGTGCCTACCACCATCTTTACCAGGGAATGGTATTGCCACCCACCTCCACACTCTCTCATTGTGCCACTCTATGACCTCATGCTGCTGCTGCTGCTAATGGTGCCGTGACATCCACACTGTGTCATTGTGCTACTCTCTGACCTAATGCTGTTGCTGCCGTCACCTCCACTCTCTGTCATTGTGCCACTCTGTTGCCTACTACTGTTTTGCCACCTCCAGAATTTTGTCATTGTGCCACTGTTGACCTCATGTTGCTGCTGTGGGGTGCTGCGTGACCTCCACACTGAGTCATTTGTCCACTCTGTGGCCTACTCCTGTTTTTGCCACCTCCAGAATTTCATTTGCCACTCTCTGACCTCATGCTGCTGCTGCCGTGACCTCCACTCTCTTGTCATTGTGCCACTCTTTGGCCCTACTACGTTTTGCCACCTCCAGAAGTCATTTGCCACCCTGACCTCATGCTGCTCTGTGGCTGCTGCCGTGACCTCACATCTTCATTGTGCACTGTCTGACCTCATGATGCTGCTGTGGATGTTGCCTGACTACACACTCTGTCATGGCACTGTCTGACCTCATGCTGCTGCGTGGGTGCTGCTGTGACCTCTAAAACTCTGTCATTGTGCCCCTGTCTGACCTCATGCTGCTGCTGCCGTGACCTCCACTCTCTGTCATTGTGCCACTCTGTGGCCTACTACTGTTTTGCCACCTCCAGAATGTGATTGTTCCACTGCCTGACCTTATGTTGCTGCTGTGGCTGCTGCTGTGACTCCAGACTTGTCATAGGTGCCACTGTCTGCCTCATGCGCTGCGTGGCTGCTGCCCTGCCATCCATACTGTGTCATTGTGCATCATCCTATGCTCTGCTGCGCGGTGACCTCACCTTTTATCATTGTGCCACTCTGTGGCCTACTACTCTTTTGCCACCTCCAGAATGTCATTGTGCCACTGCCTGACCTCATGCTGCTACTGTGGCGGTTGCCATGCCCTCCAAACTGTGTCATTGTGCCACTCTGTGGCCTACTCCTGTTTTGCCACCACCAGAATGTCAGTGTGCCACTGTTGACCTCATGTGTGCTGTTGCTTCCTGCCGTCACCTCCACACTCTGTCATGATGTTGCCACCTGAGCCCCCAGCGTGTTTTTTTCCCGCTTTCGCTGCCATGCCTTTATCAGGCTACATTCCGCTTGAGTTTTTTGGTCAGCTTTGCCCCCTTTAGTGCAGGGAATGTTATAGTGAAGCGATTCTAGGCAGCGGCGTCATATGCGTGTCATACTAAAACACAACATTGTATGAAGACCAAACCAAGGGTTCCTCTGCATATTTAAGCATGTCACAAAGTTTTTACACACCGCAGGGTCTGCGCAAACCTGGAAATAGCTGTTTTTTAACGCTTTCGTCCCAAAGTAAATTTGAAACCGAAAGAATTTTGACGGGAAAATTCGGCAAAGTCACCGAATCAATTTTTGAGAAAATCGCCCCCTCTCTAATTATAAAATATGGAGGTTTTTGACCAATAAAAAAAGGCGGGAAGTTCAAAAAAAATTAAAAAACAAAA
>JAODAL010054886.1:0-24333 GCA_025379985.1 Phyllomedusa bahiana | reverse complement strand
TTCCTTTTTCCTTCTCACATAGGTGGGGCTTGTACTTAGATATTTATGACATATCTTGGGGTGAAGCACATGGTTTTTCCAGCACACTACATTGACATCAATAGTTGGTGCTTTTCTGATGGTCATACTATTACACTAGGGAACTAAAACATTTTTGGGGGATGCCTAGACATTTTGTTCTTATTCTGGGTATTTGATTGTTGCAGATTCTAAAAATCCCATCCATTTTGTTCTAGCAGCTCTAGTTTATGAGACGTTGATAACATGACTTTACATTGTTCTTGTGATTAGATTGTGTATAAATGTGTAGTGCAGATGAATTGAATTTGCTCCTGTACATCATGATTTTGTTTGCATGTGTTCTTTAAATGTTTTCAAATTTATGTCTTTTCTGTTTCACATGAATTTCCAACATTTCTTTAGTACAATATATCGAGTGAATACTACTTACAGTAGCATATACTTGGTAAGGTGGTAATGCCGAATCTCCAAAACTAGAGCTGATAGGGAAAAACGGGTGTCATTTTCACAATCAGCCCCCCAAACATACTCAAAAACGGTTCCAACTTTTAAGTGTTTCCCAGTGTTTCTGCTGGTCTTTGTTAACTTGGCGGTAGGGATAACTTGCCTGTATACCCACATGACAGCTTCAGCCAGGGCTGGGATGATGGGTAGGCAAAGGTAGGTGACTGCCTAGGGCGCCACTTTATCCCAAGCAGAAAAGGGGGTGCAAGAAGGGATGGAGCATGTTTGTTTGTGTGTGGGGGAGGGGCGCAATATGTATTATTTGCTTAGGACACCAGAATACTTTAATCCAGTCCTGACTCCAGCCAATCACTGCCCTCAATGATTTCGCACCAAACACTGCTATGGCCAGGCAGGTATATAGTCACTTTATCACATCAAGGGGTTTTCTCAACATAAACCTTTATCACCTATCCAATGGATAGCTGTAGTAGACTAGTTCTATAGATGTATTAACAGTCATATTCTAAACTTTGACGCGATAGGCGTCGGCACAACACTTTATGATGTGCCAATGATTTTGGCCATTCTGGGCGCGTGTCGCACCACATTCATAGAATTGGACACATTTATGATTCTTTGACGCCAAAACTAGGGGCAGAACAGTTAGAACAACCAGACCAGGTTAAAGGTGACACATAAACTAGGGAGTATTTTGACGAATAACATAAAAAAACGCATCAAATAAAATTAACTTGGCTGTACCGAAAAAACACATGAAAATGTGCATCAAAAATAGGTGACAAAACTGCATGCAAAAAACACATGAAGAAAAGCACCAGGAAATAAAAAGTGTAAAATGTAAAAGCATATTTTTTTTTAGCATTCTTCATATGCTATGGAAGTCTAGTCTACATCTCATTTTATTTCCACATTTTCAAATTTATCACAAACATTGATTCCTGTTTCTGCCCATTTGTTTTTCATATAGTTTTAAGTGTCCTCTCCTGTCACTTTGACATCTACCTTGATCTACTTGTAGGTTTTTCTTTTATAACTTTACCATTCCATTTATATTTGTACCAAATTTTACACACCGCTGATTGGGAACAACCAACATCTTTTGATACACTCTGTGTTGGATCTCTATTTTGTGTAAGTTCTAGGCTCGGTTCACATGTACTGGTTACACCACAAGTCTGTACATTTTTTAAGTTAACTTCAGTTTTGGGCAGTGTGCTTTTTAATAGCAACATGTTTAAATGAGGTTGCATTATGGCTGTACCTCAGTCACAATGCATCCTGTACATGTGAATTCAGCCTTATAATCCTTTTCATTGTTACAGTTAACAGCTCTTTTGTTGAAGCCATGTTTGCTTTCAATTTGTCTAGTCTAAAAATGTGTTAAGTTCTGCAAGCACTAATCCTCTCATTTCTAAGGGTGGATCAAGCGGTATAACAGCTCCATTAGGATAAAACTCACCCGCACATGGCTGCCAATGGCCATGTGAATTGGTTGGCAATATAATAGTGTCACAAGTAAACTTATGTGTCCATTAGTGGTATGTTTTGGTCCACACACAGCTACCAGACAGCTTGACCCTACCTTTAACTGCAGACTAATTCGCATATGTAGACTTGAGTTGGTATTTATTTAAGAAATGCAAATTATAAGGTGATATTACAATTTGATCAGTGAAGGATTCCATAACTATTTCTTCTACTTGATCTGGAAATACATGCCATTATTTACAAAAAATTTTTTTTCATAAGTTTGAGGTATGTTGTATAAAGTAAAGCCAGAATATGCAGATACTAACCGTTTCCTACCCTATAGTAAACAACTATGTTATGGTGGGGAAAATATTAGGATAAAATAGTGCTACATAGCAAAGTGATACTTGGACATTTTACCTCTTTTATGCTCTGTTCAATATCAAGTACAGCCTATATGAGGGAACTCCCATTAACGCCCTATTAGTTCCCTCCAAGATGCAGGGTGCTAATGAGTTGCTTTGGAAACTGGAGGTCCTGCCTGACAGGCCGCCTGTCATTACAATACAAATAGGCAGGTATAATATAGTGCACATGTAAGTGACTCTGCAAGTGATTGAAGCATTGCATATTCAAGTCCCAATTTATTTATTAATGATATACAGGTGGGGATGAAAACATTTCTATTTTGGGAGATGATACTAAGCTATATAGTATAGTGCAATATATTTAATATGACACTAAACACAGAAAATTTTAATTAAATAGATACTTCCCCACCCTCTTTAACTATTTTATTAAAGAAAAAGATCTAACATGGCCTCACATAGTCCTCAAATCTGCTGTACTCCAAATGGGAAACCTGTAAATAAACAGAAACATTACATACCTATACAGTACATTACACAGGCTGGATAGCCTATCTACCAAACTCTTATTCTAAAATTTACCATTTATCACTTGTCTATAAAGATAATCAAACTATAAAATACATATCTTGACTGAGGCAAAGACCACTATAACAATAATGAAAATTCAATGAGAATATCTATCCCTAATATGTGACCCTATACTATTGTAACGGTCTGGAGGTGGATCCACTGGACCACCGCAGGCGATGGCGTAAGCCCAAAACCAGGGATTGGAATCTAAGTAGGTCCCGGTATCACCAGAGCCCGCCGCAAAGCGGGGTGGTCTTGGGTGCGCGGGAGTCTACCAGGTCACTTCCACTGGCGGGGCTTGTCTGCGGTGGCGGCCAAGGGTAGGCGAGGTACGGAATCGTCAGGCAGGCTCGTAGTCTGGGACAGGCAGGAGGTCAGGACAGGTGGCTCTGGTTCGTAACGTAGACAGGCAGAAGGTCAGGGCTGGGGGAAAGGGTTCGTGGTTGGTAAACGTAGGCTGAGGTTCGGTACAAAAAGGGGACTAGAACAATACTGGAAAAGGCTTTCTCCAACAGGAATAACCAGGATCCGGCAAAGGGCCGCAGGAAAGAGGCCGGATTTAAATAGGAGAGTGCCCGGAAAATGCCCAATTACCGGTCTGCCCCTTTAAATTTAAAAACTCCGGGGGAGAGGGAGACGGTGGAGCAGGAGCGTGGCCCGGGTTTGGACGAAAGCGGGGACGGGGAAGTGAGCGGCCCCCGAACCCGGTCGGGAGGGGGACTCCCTGGGAGTAGGAGCAGACGGCCTGCGCCCCGGGCAGTGGTCGCAGGGGCGTCCGTGACAGTACCCCCCCTTGGGGCTCCCCCCTTTTTGGCCCCCTCTCTTACTGGATTGGGGGAATCTCTGGATGAGGCTCGGTTTCAAATTTCCCCCCGGCTCCAAGACCTTTTCGGGCCCAAAACCCCTTCCAGTCCACTAAAAAGATCTTTTTCCTCTATTCTCCTCATGCCCAGAATTTCTTTGAACTCGAAGACATTGGGGCGCATCTGCCACAGACGGAGGGGGAAACACCTTCTGGGAAAAAAGCGATTAAGGCCCAGGGGTTTCAGAAAAGGAAACATAAAACGGTTTGGGGGATTCCATATGGGAGGGACCCGGAGTTTGTGGGGACACCGGGGGGTTTGGGGGGTTGTGACCTAAAAGGGGTCCCAGGAAACGGGTCCAGTTTTTGAGAAGGCATTTAAGGGGAATTTTCAGCCGATAGCCACCCCTTGTCCCCGGGGGGAAAAACCCGGAGGGGAATTCTTCTTTTGTCGCTTGAGTCTTCATGCGCTGGGAAGCGCGGAGGACTGCGGGTCGGGACCAGATGCCCTTCATTTCTTGCATTAGTGCGTCCGTCGCCGGAACCCTGGGAGGGGGTTCTAGGGGGAGAGGGGGGCTGGATGCAGGCCATACACAATGTAAAGGGGGGAGACACCCGCGGATCAGACTCAAGGGAGTTAAAGGAACCGCCCATGGCGAAAGTTGAAAAAATCATCTTGACGCGCGAATAAAAAATGGCGAAGGTAACATCCCAAGACCTGGTTGACCCCCCTCTACCTGGCCCTTCGTCTGCGGGTGGAGGCAGACGGGCATCACTTTCCAGCGTGAAAGGGGTTCGCGGGATCCGGTGTGCAAGGATGATGCCGTAGAGAAGGCAGACTTGAGCTTCGAAAAACGCCCCTTCGCCTCGACGGGCCACTGCGTGGATTGGGTTGTTTTGGTGAGGGCCCCTATCAGAGACCCCGTGAGAATGAGGATGAATTGGCGTAGAGTTGCGAAGCCCCAAAAAGCGTGTATAGCCCGCAGACCTTGGGCGTGGCCACTGCAAAAAACGGGGTGCCAGTTTTGCTGGGGGCCCCCTTAGGCCTTGGGTTTGAAATAAAAGTAACCAGGAAAGGGGGAAGTCGATGGAAAAGGGCCCCTTCCCTAGTTTGGGATCAATGGGTTTTCCCGGAAAAGCTTCAAACCCTGCGAACATGACTGGGGGTGGGGTTTGAGGTCGGAGAGTACACCCGGATGTCATCAAGGAAAACCCCAGCAGGAGAAAGGGAGGTTTTCTAAAGGGCGTCATTACGAGCCCCTAAAAGTGGGGCAGGACCCCATTAAAAAGTCGAAGGGAAATCCCCGGAAATAAAAGGTCCCCATCCTGGTGTTAAAGGCCGTCTTCCTTTTCATCCCCCCTTGCGGTTTTCGGCCAAGTTGTAGGCCCCCCTAAATCCAACTTAGAGAAAAAAAATCTTTGCCCCCCTGGGGGGTTTAAAAAAGGGGGATCTGTGATAACGGAAAATGGGTAATGGTTTTTCACCGTTTTTTGTTAAACCCCCACGGTAGTCTATGGGGCCGGGAATCCCGTCCTTTTTCACAAAAAAAAAACCCAGGGCCCGCGGGAGCGAGGTCTTTAGGAGGGCCCCCTTCCCGGAGATTTCCGGGAAATGTACTTGACTTTGGTTGGGGTTCCCCAAAGGAAATTTGAGAGGGGTTTAGACTGGGCCCCCGGGGAGGACTGGTACCCGGCAATATGTCCAATTTGGGAAATTTCTTTAATGGACAAATGCGGGGGAAAGGGACTCTCGGCTTGTCTCTCAGAGAAACACATCGGGTACTCCAATATTCGGGGCGAAAACCAGGCAACGGCCCCTGAAGGGTCGGTGAGAGAAAGGAAAAGCCCCGGGCGAGGTGATACCAAAACAACCCCCCCGGACATTTGGGGGGAACCCCCAACGGGGTAAACCTTTCCCCAAAAGCCCGTCCCGGGGATTGGGAGGGGGAAAGGAGCCATGGGGGGTTTGAGGAGGCCCGCTGATGAGGAGCAAGGAAACACATGAAGGCGATTTTTTCCTTTTTGGAGCGCCCCAACGGGGGGACAGGGGCCCTTGGGGGGAAAACGGGATGGTGTCGTTTAAGCAGTCCCCCCCCAAAAAACCCCCCCCCCCCCCTTTTTCCCCCCCCCCAACCCCCCCCCCGGGGGATCCCAAAAGATGTGGAGAGGAGGAGTTTTTCACCCAGGGGAAAGGGCCCCTCCAACAGATCCCAGGTGCAGTTGTTTGAAAGGGTTGGGGCCCCTTGGGGGCAAAATTTCCCCGGGTTAAAGCTTGGGGGTGCCAAGTAGAGGCAAAAGTTCCTTTGCCCACCCGGGGGCCCAAATCTTGCTCAGAGAGGGCGAGCCCGATCAATCTGCATGGGCCCCCCTCGGGGGGTGTTTGGGGTTGGCGCAGGAAGGCCTCTGGAAACAACCGGGGCCGGCGGGGGGAAAACCGGCGAGGTTGGGCTGACTGCGGGTCTTGCCGAAGTTTCCCCTCCCTTTTATTGAAGGTACGTCGATGCGGGGCGCTAACCGGATCAGGTCACTAAGGGAAGACGGGGGGTCTCTAGCGGCCAAACGTCCTTAACTCGGGGTTGAGAAACCCCTTTTTGAAAAAAGGGCACAGAAACGGCCCCGTTCCATGACCCGTTTAGAGGCCAGAGTGGGAATTGCACTGCGTAGTCTCCCACAGGGCAGATCAGTGGTGTTGGGGGTTTTGGAGGGCTTTATCAGCAGGGGGGGAAAAACCAAATGAGCTGGGTTTCCCCGAAAACCCCTTGCGGAAATCACTGAGGAACCCACTGAAGATCCACCGTCACTTGGGGTCGGGTTCCCGTCCCACAGGGTTTAAACCCATGCCAGGGCCTTTCCCCGGGGAGGAGGGGTGACCCCCCGGGAAAAACAAATTTCCCCACGTTGGAAGGAACTGATCTGCCATCAGCTTTCCCCGTGCTTTTTGACATTGGGTGATGACCCCTGCAGGGGTTTGGGTCTCCGTTGAACTTTAGGGTGGGAGCGACAGCCGAAGCTTGGGGGCCCCTCAGAGCCAAAAGGAACGTTGGGCAGGGACAATCACTGGAGATGGGAGGGTTGCTGCTGCTGGACGGTGATTTAGTTGCTGGGAAAATGGTGGATTTGCTGGGTAAGTTGCTGCGCCCGTTGACCGAGTTGCTTGACTGGCGAGCAACAACGGTTGTCGATCCTCAGGGGGTTTTGGGGAACGGGACCTTTGGGTTTTATCCATGGCCCCCGGGTCCCCTGTAACGGTTTTGGAGGTGGATCCACTGGACCAAATTTCAGGCGATGGCGGTTTTAAACCCCCAAACCCGGGAGTGGAAACTAAGGAGGGGCCCGGTTTCCCAGAGCCCCCCAAAGCGGGGGTGGTCTTGCTGGGGGGGGAGGGGGGTTTACCCGGTCACTTAATGGCGGGGCTTGCCTGCCCCGGGGGCCCGGCCCCAAAGGGGAGGCGAGGACCGAATCGGGCAGGCAGGCTCGTAGTCGGGGCTGGCAGGAGGTTCCGGAAAAAGGGGGCTCTGGTTTTTGTAACCCTAGACAAAGGGAGAAAGGGCAGGGGGTGGCGGGAGGTTCGTGGTCGGGGGAAAGTAGGTGAGGTTCGGGGACCGGGATAGGCAGACTAGAACATAAATGGAAAAACTTTTTTCCAAAAGGGGAAAACACCAAAGGGTCCCGGGGGAAGGCCCCCAGGAAGAGGCCGGGCTTAAAAAAGGAGCAGTGCCTGGCAATGACCAAAATTTCCGGCGCACTGCCCCTTTTTAAAATTTTAAACTTTTCCCGGGCGCGTGGCCCTAGGGGCGGAGCCCCGTGCCGGGAGAAGGGAGGGCAGGTGAGCAGGAGCGGGGCCGGGTAAGTGGACGAAGGCATGGGGACGGGGGGAAATGAGGGACCCCGAACCTCGACGTGTGGGACGGGGCTCCGCTAGGAGTAGGAGCACAGACGCGCCTGCGACCCGGGACAGTGGTCGCAGGGGCGTCCGTGACAACTATCCTATATATAGGCATGGTAATCGTCCTGAAAAGAACGGCCCCACCTTTAGAGGCTCGCCCTAACGGTCACCTACTATCTCCCTGACCTACTAATCAGACATATCACTGCCCAGACAAAATTTACCAACTCAAAAAGAGATAACAACGGGCTTAGAGATAGCCATCATATTAGATAATGTGCTCACTACAAAGAAATATACAGTCTAATAACCAATGGCAAAATGGCTCCTCTCTCAAAGTGTTCTAGGCAGTGCAGGATCACTATATAAAAATGAAATCCCAATATAGTCAATAAGGAAAAACGTTCAGAAAAGGAAAAGACAATTCTGTCTCACTTAAATACCACCTTTTTTGCTTTTATCGTTTTCCTTCTCATCCCTTAGTCCCGGTCAAGTTGGATACATTCTTCTGTGGTGATTTTCTCCCAGCTAAAAGTTCCAGCTTCCTAGTTACCATTCTCAGGAAGATGTCTATTTCCGGGGTGTCCTGAGGTGGGGGGTAGATTTCAGTGATTTCTTTTTGAATCTCCAATACTCGAGCAGGTATTTTGTATGTTTCTGTGTGGATAGTCTATCTAGCATGTACGAAAACTGGGTGATACCCATCACCCACAGGTGGCACCCACTTTCCTATCACCCAGCTTTCTTGGACACTGGATAGGCTATCCTGCATCCAAGAAAGCTGGGTAATGCCCATCCCCCACAGGTGACACCCATCTTTTCATGATAGGAAAACTGGGTTCCACCTGTGGGGGATGGGGTGTCACCCATCTTTCCAGGATGTTGGATAGGGTATCCCTTGTCCAGGAACACTCGGTGATGCCCATCCTACATAGGTGGCACCAGTGTCCGACTGAGATGCCTAGGCCACACCAGAGGAGTTGATTTTTGGGGCCCACTGTGCCTCCTTGGGGCAATGGGGCTTCTGATTCTCTCTTGCCAGTTGGTAAACACAAAAGGTCTAAAGATATGTGTCATCCCCCCTCCCCAATGAATGATACATTTTTTATGAATAAAAATCTTTAAAAATTTAATACTAAGTCACTTAAAAGAACTGTTTCAGCATGGATTTATAAAGGATCGGACCTATCAAACTAACATCAGCTCCTATGAGGACATTAGTTATAGACTGGATCAGGTGAGGCATTGGATGTCATCTATCTAGATTTTTGTAAAGTATTTGATACTGTGGCACATAAAAGGTTGGGAAGTAAAATTAGAATGTTTGTACTGGGGGAAAACGTTTGCAAGTGGGTAAGAAATTAGAGCAGTGTTAAAAAACAAAGGGTGGTGATTAATGGTACATACTCAGACTAGACCCCTGTTATTAGTGGGGTATCACAGGGTTCAGCATTTGGCCCTATCCTCTTTCATACATTCATAAATGATCTTACATGTGGGTTGCACAGTATAATATTGATCTTTGCAGATAAGATAAGTTCTGTAAAGTATTCAACACAATAGAGGATAATGTATTATTACAAAGGGATCTGGATAAGTTGGAGGCCTGGGCAGAGAAGTGGCAGATGAGGTTTAACACTGATAAATGCAAGGTTATGTGCAAAGATTCATTCCATGATTACTTGTTAAACAGAAAAGCGCTGCGTAAAAGTGTCATGGAGAAGGGCATGGCTATTTTAGTGGACAGTAAACTTAATTGTAGCAGCCAGTGTCAGGCAGCAGCTGCCAAGGCAAACAGGATCACGGGATGTATTAAAAGGTGCAGAGATGCACACAATGAGAACGTCATTCTCCTTTTATACAAGTCACTGGTTAGACCACATATGGAATGTTGTGTACAGTTTTGGGCACCAGGAAAGACATTGTAAAGCTTGAACAGGTTCAAAGACAGGCACCAAAAATAATAAAAGGACTGGGTGGACTGCAATACCCAGAAAGATTAACAAGAAGTTTTTTTGGTTATTTTAGTATTAGAGGCAAAAGACAGGTCTTTTCAGGATTTACAAGGGAGCATCCTCTACGTGAAGGTCTCTAGATGTTTCTAGACATAGAAAAGGATTCTTTACTGTAAGAGCAGTAAAACTGTGGAACTCTCTGCCAGAGAAACTTTTCAGGGTAAATTCCCTAACAGAGTTCAAGAAAGGTCTGAATGCATTTCTAGAGTGCAATAATAAAACAAGTTATAGTGACTAGGATTCTCGAGAAGGTTGATCTAGGGATTTATTCTGATGGCCAGATTTTAGTCTGGAAGAATTTTTTTCCCTAAAATGAGGACAATTGGCTTCTACCTCATGGGGGTATTTGCCTTCCTCTGGATCAACACTATAGCACAATAGCCTGAACTGGATGGACGTCTGTCTTTTTGTCGGCCTTACAAACTATGTAGCACAAAGTACTGAGTATAAAGCCACTAAATAATGGTCTTACAGTTATGAAAAAATACTGCTACACAAAACCAGAATCCCTAGGCCAATATTACTTATAATTGCACAGAGTGACTGTATAATGCCGCCACATCATGACCACATATTGCTACCACATAGTGACTGAATAATATTGCCACACCATTACTATATATCTCCACCACATAGTGACTGAATAATATCACCACCCCATTACTGAATATAAACCATTACACTTTGACTGTTATTACTGCCATACAGTGACCATTTAGTGGTAGAAACCAGTGTACACAGGCCCTGAAGACTGTATATTACCTCCAAACAGTGCCCAAATAGTTATAGATATCAGTATACTCAGGCCCGGTAGACTGTATAATACCTCCAAACAGTGACCACATACTGGTAGACACCAGTTTACACAGTCTCTGCAGATTGCATATTACCACCATACAGTGACCATATAGTGGTATACACCATTGTACACTGGCTCAGCAGACTGTACATTACCTTCACACAGTGCCCAAACAGTGGTGGATACCAGGTACACAGGCTCTGCAGATTGTATATAACCGTCATACAGTGCCCATATGGAGGTAGATACCGGTGTACACAGGCCCTGCAGACATATAAGTGATTACAGTTCAGGTACATTTAGTGACTGCAAGGTGAAAATTTATCTGATGAATCGTTCATGTTCCCTTTTTTCTCCGTCTGGTCCAGACCGCCATGAAGACTTCTCCGGGCCATCACTTGTCTCTGCAGATTTGGACATAAATATCTTTCAATCCTCACTTTTCCAACACCTCTTTACCTTTTCCCAATTCTGTACAAACTTCCGATGGGTGGGAAAGCGGGTTCAGACCAAATCTTAGGGGCATAGTCTCCTATAGAGGTGGGGAGGAACAGAGGACTAACCCTCTGAAAGCTGTGCTACGGTTATGGGCTGTTTCCCTGTTTCCTATCATTCTTTTAGTAGTGTTTCTGTTTTTTTACAAATTTTCCTGCTAGACTATAATGGATTTATTGGACTACATCAGACAAGGGTTTGATCCATATCTTTAATAAAATGGTCAGGGAGGGCTGGTGTCGGGGAGAGTTCATTTTAATAAAGTGTTTTTTTGGGTATGTTCACACGGCGTTTGTTAAATACACTTCTGGATACATTTTACGTACCGAAAAAAGGCCCCCAATACCTATTTAACTATGTTGAAGTATGATTACATTGATTTAAATGTAAAAATTTGTGTAGTTGTTCAGACGATGCGTGTGTTAAATACGTTTTTGCAGTGCGTTAAAAGCATGTGTTCAATTCTTGATCCATTTTACACATTGAAAAACCCATAGAAACAATAGGGATACATTTTTTCAGGCCAGAAAATGTACCCAAAAACGTACCACATTTTGTATCCATGACGCCATTTGAACATACCATTTGTGTTGTGTCCGTGTGTTTCTTTTACCATCTATTTCCAGTGTTAGTAATAGAGATGTTTGACAGACACCTATGTGTTACTAGTGCTGGGGCTTGGTGTCAATCTTAGGGTGACAAAGAAAGCACTGCTGGCTGACACCAAGCCCTAGCGCTCATAATAGAGAAACATCTGTCAGACACCTCTTTTACTAACACTGGAAAAAAATGGTAAAAAAATACACAGAAACAATGCAGAAACACTTTATTTCAATAAACGCTCCCCATCCCTTGTTGAAAAATTTTATTAAAGAAGTGGATCCAACATTGGCCCAACATAGTCCAGCGGGGAAACCTGTAAAATACAAAAACACTATTGAGCATTTGGCTGACAGCTATCTAAAGTGCCTAAGGCAGCATGAGTACTAAATATGGCCCTACAAATAGGTATACACCCCTGTTTGATAGGTAGTTCTCTAAATTACTTAGCCAAGCCTATGCTATTAGATAGGCAGACCTGCCTTTCACTCAGTATCTAGGTAGATAGGCCATCCAATATGTGGTAAAACCTTGGTAGGTAGGTAAATAGATAGGGCAAAGAGTAGGTAAATCCACATCTAGGCAAGGCCACAGGTACACACATAGAAAATCCTCCAGGAAGGTTGTGAAGGCCCCAGATAGGTAGGTATGTAAGCAGATAAGACCAATAGATACTGGATAGGATACAAGAAATCTGGGTGACATCCATCCTGTAAAGGTGGTACCCAGTTTTCCATGATGAGAAAACTGTGTGCCACCTGTGAGGGATGGAATGTCATTTAGCTTTTCTGGAAGTTGAGTAGACTGTCCAACATCCAGGAAAGCCAAGACACTAAAAAAAAGTCAGGGGGCAGGGAGGGGAGCGGAGCGGTGCTCACCTTTCTTCTCTCCTCCCCAGCGCCATGCATGTGTGGAAAAGGCCATGCATGCTCCACAGCTAGATTTTTTAATCTCATGGCACTGCCCCATCACCACTCCTCTTGAAGAGCCTCTGGCAGTCTTTTGGCTCTGGGAGGTTCTCCATCTCTCCCAAGGGAACGGGAGGTCTCCCATATTTGCTGGAGTCTCCCAAACAATCGCAGAGAGTTGGAGAGTATGCAGATTTGGACATAAATATCTTAAAATCCTCACTTTTTCAACACCTCTTTACCTTTTCCGAATTCTGTACAAACCTTTGATGGGTGCGAAAGCGGGTTCAGGCCATACCTTAGGGGCATAGTCTCCTATAGAGGTGGGGAGGAACAGAGGATTAACCCCCTGGAGACTGTGCTCGGTTTCACATGAAAGGAAGATGCAGCTCCAAGTCATAGGGATGAAGTATCCACAGCACTCCAAAATACAGAACTATATAGAAGACATATGGCAATTGTGAGCAGTACAACATTTTGGTCCATCCAAGACCTTAATCATGAATGTTACAGGGAGAATGAAACTAATGTAGTTGCTGCAGATTTTCAGAACAGATTTTCAAACAGAAAATCTGCAGTAGATTACAGCACTAGCCATGTGGATGGGATTTTACAAGCCTCATGTACACTAGTGGAAATTTTGCATGTAGTCAGTGACCTGCCGTGTGGATTTTTTAGATCGGAAGCATATCAATTTTGATCATGATTTTACTGCTGATATTACCCAGCGAAATTACCTGTGGATTTGCTGCAGAAACTGTGTCCTCTATTCATTCACCCTTATTTAGAGTGCATTCACATGGTGCATATCTGCTATGAATTTTGTTGTGGATTTTACTACAGTTTTTTCAATGACCTAAATGGCAAAAGGCAGAATCCACAAAAGAACTATCTGTAGATTTTAGTGCAGATTTTGCCTGCTCCCACTGAAGCCAAGAAATGTACAAAATCCACAGTAAAATCTGCAATGAATCTGCAACAAACCTTGCATCAAAATCTGCAGCAGATCTGCCACGTGTGAACTTTCCATTATCAGCGTTTGAGATGAAAAAATCTATGGAAGGCCGAAGAGTTAAAAGACAAACTTAAAGGGGATATCTCAGAATAGGTGGGACACTGTTAATGGGATTGCAAGTGACTTTTTTTTGCAAGATTTTAAAACATAAAAAGCAAACCTTGTAGTGAGACAACCCCTTTAAAATTAAAAATACATTTTGGTGTAAAACCTTCTTATACAAAGTGATATTTACTGATGTTGGGGTCTGCCAGCCTCTCTAAAATGTTATCATCATATTGTTAGGACACACTAATAAAAGGGTATGGATTCGTTTTTTGGCTATGGTTTTTGGACTTTTTTTGGTTCCCCATATTTGTGGTAAATTAAAAATAAAAGCCGCCTAAATCAGTGTTTACTTTGTTATCTGATTTGTCTTGCCTTGTGATGGCCAAATGTCATGTTTGCCATATTCTGTCCAGTAAAAAAGGAAAACCTGTCAGATCTTTTATAAGTTTACTTATTTTTGGGATGTTTAAATTCCCCCAACTCCATAAAAACCAAGGGATAAACCATAAAAACAGTATCTTTCTCTTAAGGCCTGTTCACACGGCTTAAAAGGGCCCGTTTTTCGGCCCCGTATTACCCCCCGGAGTGCCAAATCGGGGCTGAAAACGTCCCAGTCATTACGGTAACCGCTTCTCTGAGAATAGGTTTGCGTCTCCCACCTGCTCGGCGAATCCGCCGGGGGGGAGATAATAAATGTGAATTTACCCCGTATGGCCCCTGGTAATGCACGTTATGGGCGGCGAAGTCCCGGGGCCCCCCGCTCCTCCCCCCGCCCGCCCCACCCACACAGCGTATTGCGGGGCGTAATTAGTCCCGCGTTAAGCGTGTGACATAGCCAAAAGTCGCCCAAATTGTTACAATAAAAAAAAAGTGGTTAGTTCAGTAAGGCTCGATTCACATTTGTGTCAAAGGTTCCGTTCAAAAACAGAGGTACCACCAGACCTGTTACAAGACAGACACCAATGGGGCCTGATGATCACCATCGACTACAACTGGGTCCGTAAGGTTTTCATCATGGTGTCTATCATTTTAACAGAAAAATAGTGCTATTTTTTCCCATCATTATTGTTGAAATCTACAACGGAGGTTCCAAACGGACCCTCTGAAACAGATGTTAACCTAACGCAGAATATGGCAACTCAATACACCCTAAGCAGATGACTGCACATATTTTCAAGGTAACAGACTCTGTCCTCAACCTATTAATTGTAGTGCAATTATCTGCATGAAGCAGTATTCTCCAAAACAGATGGGGGATTTGGAGAATATGTTCTTTTTTGCTGCTTTTCTTTCTGTTTTTTCATTTGAAGACTACGAAAATTTAATTCTCAAAAATTTAATTCCTTGATTTTTTCCCAATTTAAAAAATGAATAAAACTGTTTAGCAAATTCTTTTTCAAAAAAAGTTACCTTTTTGAGTATTTTCACTTTTATCTAAAAAATGACGGAGCTAAAGATACTCATATTTTTATTACAGTATTTCCCACAAGACCACTTAAGGGAAACCAATTTTCAAACTCATTATAACTGGCACAGTTTTGTCAGGCCAAAAATAATTTACTGCAGACTTGAGTTTAGCATATCTCACTTACATTATTCTCCCTGCCTCAGAGTGGCTGGATAATTACACTTCAATCACATTTTCACTATACCTTTGTGTATGATTTCTTACAATTCCTACATTAGCATCTAAAAAAACTTATTGGTGTGCCCAAAAGCTATTATCATAGCCTGGTGGCGTGAAATGTTATCCTGTCACTGACAATGGTATCAGATAATTGTAGGTTCCAGTTTCTGTGAAGGTTATTGCAATCTGTTGCTTGGAATATACACAGCTGTCGTCTTTATCTGTTCACTTGCTGTACCTGGAATTAATGTGTTCCCCTCATGTATGCCAATGAAATTTGTGCACGATATTAGAGAATACAAAACTCAAAAGGACACCTTTCCCTGAACTAATCAGAGAAAAAAATGAAATATAGGTTTTAATATATAATATACATTTTACAACCATACGTCTATAACTTACTTGCTCGAGTGAAACTACGAAACTTTGCATTATACAATACCAAAAAAGCCTATTTCCCCACGTTTCAGTATCAAGTCCTACTCCCAATGACCTCCTAAACTGAACACTCACTGTGTATTTCTGTAAAAATGACTTGTAGCTAATAGAGATTGTTTTTACAATTAATAGAGAAATCGGGGAACTGCTGCTGCCCATAGAGTCCATGAATAGGGGAGGGGAAAGAGGGAACAGCTGCAAAAAAAAAACAGGACACCCACAAAAACCCCTGCTCCTGCATTGGAAGGTCTCAAAAACAGTCTGTTTTTGATATGCCTTATAATTCTCCATGCTGCTGCTGCTTTTGTGTGTATGAAAGACAGAAGGGAAAGCAGTAGTAGCAGTGTGTATGGGTGTCATATTTGTCAACCCTTTCAATGAGAAATTCGGGAGAGTTTAATCTCGCCCCAGGAAAGCCAGGAAACACCCCAATAACCAGGAAACAAAATTTTTGGGAGAGGGAAAAGTGGTGTGTGTGTTTTTTTTGCAAAATTTTAAGGGTCATCGGCTTTAAAGAAATCAACCTAAAAATGCTTTTTTAACTTTTTTTACGTGAATTCGGTGATTACATAAAAAATTTGAATTGCTACCCCTTTGCAAAATTTATTGTTACAAAATTTACATTACACCTCTATAGGGCAATGCTTCATCAGGAAAATTAAAAGCAAATCTATCGGCATCAGCTGGGAGAAGTGGGCCAGCGAAGATAGAGACGTCAATCGCGCCCACAGGTCCAGATACTTCTGCCTTTGCAGCCCCCCTTCTCCAGTTTATATTTTAACAAATGCCTGCGTAACTAAGTGTTACGTAAGCTAACAGATCAGTATTTTTCCAGTATAAGGCCCCCCTCCTCCGAATGGCCATTTTCTTCAAGTTTAACCCTGGCCGGGAAAAATCCATCCCCGGAGTTAAAAACACTCTTTTAATAAGCCATGAAATCTGCATTCCCCATCCTTTCTCCCTAAACTTTGCTGGTAGTATTTTTCCACAACAAAAAGCTATGCTATGGGGTAAAACGTTTTTGAAGCAAATTGTGAGCAAAAGAAATTTTATGCGGAATTTCGGACTTACGACTAGCTATTTTACCATCTAATTTTTTAAAGGAACTGCCAATTTGGGATTCGATGGTCAATTAATATTTTAGCCACATCCACCCTTGACCATCCAAAAACAATATTATTTTCATTTATTAAAACCCTACCCAAAAGGGAAGGGTTTCAGCGATGAATGACCTTTGCTATAAGAAAAAATTTTCACTGTATACAGGGGACAAATGCAATGCAAGCACAAACAATAGCGAAAAGTACTCCTAAATATGCGTATAACACCCAAAATCAGGTATCCGGAAAATAACCAATCACCCTTTTCCCATTAACTGATCTTTTGGGCTCTCCGATCTGAAAAGTTTTAAAAAAACACTACCCCAAAATCTTGGTAAAATGGTGAATAATAAACAAATAATCTAGCTTTTCACTAAAATTTTTTTAACTAAATTTTTATTCTAAGGCTCTACTGGGAGTATTTTTTTGAGTAGCTCCAAAAAAAGATACTCTCCCCCACACCCTAGCAAATATACAGCTACGGCAGGGGATGCTACAACGTAAGTTAACCCCGAATTTTTTTGTCAATATGGATTCCGGATGGTCAATTAATATCTACACCCAAGCTCTACAGTGAGCTTGGGTGTGTTTTTGCATCTGGGTTTGTGGGAGTCTTCTGCACAAAATAGGAGCATTGGCAAGTGTGTGTGCGCATGTTACTTATGTTTATTAGGGGTTGTATTTGTTTCAGGGAAAAGCCTCATGCTTGCATGGTGCTACACAAAGTCCCTGTAGTTCTTTACACAGATCCACAATACAATTGTGTCTTGAGGGGCCCAAGTGTTTGTCCCCTGCTCATCTGAATTTTTTCATTCCAATTTTATTTATTTATCGGTTCTCCGGCTTTTAAAATGGAACATAATTTTCAAAAAAAGTTCCTCATTTTTTCAAAACTGAAAGGTGAGCTCTGATTGATTGCCGGTGGGCAACAAAGACGGTTTTACAAATAGACAGTTTTGCTACATGAGGTCCATTGTGCTCAAAATAAGGCAAACAATGCAATCTGACCATTGTACTATATGTAGGATATGGAAACCCTCTTAGCTGACTGGCAAAGAAGGATAATACATATCCCCTCTTCTCCATCCTTATTTTTATGCACTGTGCAGGAATTTATAGACAGTTGGCAGACTTGGTAAACTGCTAATTTTTTCACCCCTTTAGTAGAAAAAAAAAGTCACACCTACAAATGCGAAAAACAGAGAACACATATCCTCTGTAATTGTAGAGGTATAATAATTGTTGCAAATGTTTCATTTTCCCTTTTCCTATGTCCGGTCCCCCGTATCACTCATACATTGCATTCATAAAAGTATGTCTGTATAATACAGAAAAGATGAGTAATTTGTACCCGAAAGGGTCAGTGACCCCAAACGCGTCGGTCCAACCCAACCTGAGGACTAGCTTGCTTTTGTGTTCCCCGTTTGGGCGCCATATGAATTTTTTGCTTGAGCACTTTTTATTATCTACTTTTCAATAAAGAAGAATTTTGCTTTTAAAAAAGCTTGCTGCCAGGGTCTGATTTTTGGGGAGAGTGCCAAGCTTTGGGTTCAAATTTTGTTTGCTTTCAAATTTACGGTGGTAGCGCCCCGGGCCCGGGTGACAACTCCATGACTGCATCATACCCGGGGGACTGTATACGTTGAATACTAAAAGAGGTGAGCTGTTTTCTTTTCTTTGGTTTGGATTATCTACAGAACAGGATGGGTATTGCAGAGCTAAAAGCACTCTTTGTAACCACTAAGAGCATTCCCCTCTGATAGCCCAAAATTTGCTAGTAGGGCATATGGAATTTTGGGTTTTCCCAAATAGCAACCCTAGACAAGTTGAAAATAATAGACTAATTACAAAATCTATTCATTTAAACAACTTCCACGCTTGGAAAAACAACACCGTAATATTTAGTTGGTTGGATGAGAAAGGAAGATTATCAGCAAAAAAACTACTGAAATGCAGCATTCTAGAAACTTTGCCTGACATGTGACTGCTGTAAATAAAAGTAAAGCTGTGCAAAGACTTATCTGAAACATGGTATTTAGCATTTATCTAAAACCTGTTTGAAGTGAATACAGCAATGCTTCCCCTGCAGTATATCTTCATCTGTTTCTAAGTAGAAATGTTTGACCATTCTCCTTTTTCAGCACATTTATAATGTAAGTACATGGAATCCCCCCTTAAAATTTCCCTGTGTGGGTTTAAAAGCCAGGGTTATCTCCAGGCAAAGTTACAACAGGAGTATCCAGTTGCACCGTGCCACCATATATACTAGTTTGTCCATACCTAATATGTTATTTTTCTTTTTTTCTTTTGTCAGAGCAAAATATAACAGTTCAGAAATATAGTGATAAGAATCAAATGGACTACATGACAGTTAAAGTGAAAAGGCTGGTCTCTGGTGCCCTGTTTTGTTCTACACTGTACTACAAAACATAATTTAATAAGAATAAAAATTAAAGTAAGCTAATGTAAAAATGAAAGAAGTCTTTGACCAGATGTTTTTCTTTATATCACAGCAATGTTGGGCATACAGCTTAGGCTCAGTTTACACCATGCTTTTTGATCCTGTTTAAGGGGAACCAGTCAGGTGGTTTATGCTACCTCAGGATGTGATGGAGAGATAGAAGCTGAGCTCTGTGGTATATAGGTGTGAATGATTTGGGGAAGGATTTCTGAGTAAAAAGCAGAGAAAATAGTGAAGCAGAAAACAAAAGTTTTGTCAAACCTCCTCCCCCCACATACAGTGATTGACACTTTGCTCTGTTCACACACTGATACAGGGAAAGCTGTCATTCACTGTATGTGAGTGGGGAATGCAGGACTTTCACTGTCTCTTTAAGGGGGTCCCGTCGGTTTTTTCTGTTTTGTACTCAGAAATTTTGCTTGAAATCATATAAACCTATATATTTTCGAGCTCAGAATTGACATAACCACCTGGGGCAGTTCGAAAATTTTTAAAAATCTGTTTTTTTTTGTTTTCTTGAGAATACAAACCTCAAATTGGGTGGTTGCCATAGACCTTGTACGTTATTAAAAAAAGCTAAAAATTTAAATTCATCAAGAGCACTGTAAAAACAAAACCCCAAAAAACAAGGGCAGAACTGTGTTTTTTCCCCCCAATTTTCATGGTCTAATGTTAAAAAACTGTGGAACACCTGTGTGTCCAAAATGCACAATACATCCCTAGAATAATTCCCTTAAGGGTGTTGAATCCAAGATGGAGTGACTTCTGGAAGGTTTTACCTATTCCGGTATTGGAGCTTTGCAAATGTGACATGGGGACTCCCCAAAAAATTTCTTTCCCAAAAACCAAATAGCGCTCCCTCCCCTTTTAGTTTGCCATGGCCCCCAAACAGCAGTTTACACCCACTTAGGTTATTGTGTACCCGAAGAAAATTTCATAAAAAATTTTGGGTTTTCTTTTTTTTCAGGATTGCTTGTGAAAATGAAAAAATTTTCAGCAAAAAAAAGGTTGTTGGAAAAAAAAAAATTTTCCATTTTTTCCCGCCTAATGCCAAAAAAAAATTTTGTGAATACCTTGGGTCAATATGCTCACTAATCTTGGATACATTCCTTTTTTGGGGGGTAGTTGCAAATAGGTCTTTTTAGGGGTGTTTATTAAGTTTTTAGCACCCTTTGGGTGTCCCCAAAACCCGAAATAGGGCCTAAAAAAACTAATAAATAGACCCCAAAAAACCGAGCTGTTCCTCCTATTTTGAGGCTTGTGGTTGAGTCCAATAGCATACAAGGGCCACATATAGGATATCTCTAAAAACGGCAGAATCGTGAAAATCCATGTTGAGTTGCATTTCCCTGGTAACATCTATTGTGTTCTAGTGAATAACTGATTAAAATTGAAAAACCGCAAATAAAGTAAAATTTTAAAATTTCACCTCAACTTTGCTTTAATTCCTCTGAAACATCTAGAGGGTTAATAAAATTCCAAAATGCTGCATATACAACCCAAAAGTGGTACCAATGAAAACATCAGAATATCCTGCAAAGAACAGAGCCTTACAGAGCCCCCTTTGGTGGTCTTTTTGGGGGGTTTGTTACGGCCCCCAAAGCCACGTCAGAAAAAATTTTCCCGAATGAATTGATTTAAAAAAATTTTCTTGAAAATGTGAAAAATTGATATGAAATTTCTAAGCCCCCTAATGTTGCAAAAAATAAAAAGATATTTAAAAAATGATGCAAACTTATAGTAGACGTATGGTAAATGCTACTTCTAAACTATTTTGTGTGGTGTAATTATCTGTCTTAATGCAAACATTTTTGAACTTTTAAAATGTGCATCGTTAGCCAAGGATCAATAGTATGGGTGTAACAAAAATAAAGAAATAAACATGATTTTATTGAATTAATATTTTTTTTTCTTTACCTCCATATTATTGATCATTTTATATACACATCGGTACAACTTCTGTAGTCTTATCATTTGATTTAGGGCATGTACAGTTTTATTCCAGATTGGGATTAGAAAACCCATAAGAGCGTCGCTCGCTCTCCCATTGGCTCAAATAACCGCGCCTCTTTTAAGTTAGCCAATCACAAACAGAGCTCGCTCTGCATTTCTTTTCCCAATAGAACTCTATGAGAAAGTAGCTCGTGCTCTGATTGGCCGGAATAGCCAAGCCCCCGCTAGCTCAACCAATCAGCTCTTTTCTTTATATTTACTGTATTTTGAACTATCCGCCTTTGAATATGATTGGTCATATTTCTCCATAGGTTTTTAATGGGTCCCTGTCGCTCGTATTCTGATTGCTCAATACTCCCTCCATAGGTTTTGAATGGGCCCCTGTCCCCTCCTATTCTGATTGGCTGGTTTATGCCGACCAATGAGAAGAGCTTAAAAAAATTTGAATTACTGTATTTCCCGGCAATTCTCTATATCCCAATTCCTTATGTAGCGCTGGTCTCTGCGACAAATGCGTTGTTCGGGATTTAATTGATTTATGTTTATAGAAGGTTTCAGCTCTTTTTCAGATGATATTTTACACTTAATAAAAATGATTTTTTATATCATACTCCATGCCGCACCGCGCTGAGCGGCGAGATTTCATTGCCCCGATCTTTCCATAGACTACAATGGGACAAGTAGCTCGCGCTCTGATTGGCTGGAATAGCCAAGCCCCACTAATTCAACCAATCAGCTCTTTTCTGCCTTATTAAATGTATTTTGAACTGTCCCGCCTTTGATTTTGATTGGTCAAAATTTTTTTCCATAGGTTAGAATGGTTCACGTCGCTCCTATTCCCATTGGCTGGCTTCTGCCGACCAATGAGAATAGCTTACAGAAAATTTTTAATTACTGTATTTCCCGGCAATTTCCAATATTTCCCAATTCCGATGTGGCGCCCTTCTTGATTTTTGGAAAGTGATTTTATTAATTTTAATTTTTTTAGTAGGTTTCAGCTCTTTTTCTGAAAATGTTTTCCGCCTTTATAAAAGGCGATTTTTGATTCATACTCCGCACGGACATCTTTAATGATTTCTCGCTGTTCTCCAGCCTGTCTCGAATCGGAATAGATGTTCGGCGCAGTTCCGCACTGCGCCTAAGTCCCGCACTGCGGCTCACACACTGGCGAGGCGCGGTGAACTTTTCCCTGCATGTATGATCGCACTACCTCGGGCGGCGAATCTTAGGCGCAGTCCCGCACTGCGCCTCACACACTGGCGAGGCGCGGCGGACTTTACATGGTATGTATGAGCGCACTACCTCGGGTGGCGAATCTTAGGCGCAGTCCCGCACGGCGCCTCACACACTAGCGAGGCGCGGCGGACTTTACATGATATGTATGAGCGCGCCCGGCGCCGACATAAATCAGGCGCAGATTTCGCCAGAAAACTGGCGAAAAGGTGCGCCCCGACGTGGCGAGCTTCATACATGTGACCCAAGGTGTCATGACATTTTCTGAATCACATGAATAGGTAAAAGTATTAAAAATTTATTCCCACATAAATTGACATATGTCAGATATGAAAAATGGACAGCACTAGCTATTTTAATTTAGGCAATGTGGCTGTATTAGTAGTCTAGGGAACTGCAGACACAGACTCCTTTCTTGCATGCACTGATGGCCAGCTAGCATTTTTTTTGTAAATTATGCACACATAACTGCCTGATGCTTTTAATAAATAATTTTATAGAATCTTTCATTAAAAGTTAATATTTTAATACAATTTCAAATATGGATGATAGTTGGGAAGCTAATTCCCTTCTGGAAATGTAGGATTTTAATTTGTAGTACAAAAGTATACAACATGTTGCTAAATCTGATAATTTAAAAAAAGACCTGTGTAGACTACAGGTCCTTTTTTCTCTTAAAGTCTATGGGCTGGTTAAATGGTCCTAAAGAATCCTAAAGCCGCCAAAAATACGATCGTTTTTGTATGCTGTGTAGACATAGCCTTAGGGCAACATGTATGACGTAGGTGTATAGAAGCCAGTTCTGAATAGCTTTAAAGCAGTGTAGAATGTGTCAGAATGTATGAACCTGTTCTAGTGTGGGTCATACATCTGGGGCACTGTAGTCCCATTACGACAACTCAGGTTCAGGTAATACGCAGTAATGCGCCTAGTTTTGCCATCCCCCAGTCATAAATCTGTAGAATCATGTTTGTGGTGCGACGCCTCCAGAACGCCCCCACATCTTGGATGCATTACAAAGTGCCACGGACGCTGGAAAATCCGGCTACTTTTGGAGTGTGCCTGCTCATACATCTAGAGAACAGGGCTGCGCCAGTTTTTGGGCTGAAAGGACTCCAGAATCCTGCCACAGCCCCGTCCCATACATGTCGCCCTTAGAATTCACAGGTCAAAAATCGGTGTCATTTGAAAAACAAAGGGGATTTTTTTTTAAAGCCAAGGGGGGGATTTTTCTTTCTTTTTTAATAAGCTAAAAAAACCTTGCTGATGAACACAGGAACATACCCTAAAAAACTGGACGTCTTTGGGGACAGATTTAAAAGTTGCAGGACAGTCAGTCAGATGAAAGGCAAAAAATGCTTTATTTTTATTTAAAACAAATGACCAATAAAAAAAGTGCAAAGTTGCCAAAAAGAACTACTGAGGTAAAAATTTCTTATTTCTGTAGTGACTAAAAGTTAAAAAACCTCTCAAAACAAGAACTTGTCTTGAATGTTTGAAATGTTTTTATGGGAGATCCATAATTAAGGTTGCTTAGATTATTAAACATTGCCATGAATGTTGCTAGCAAAAAATAATTGTTCTTTACACCCATATTAAGATCAATGCTGAAAAATTTATGTTTGTCTTTTTAAAAAAGAAACCCGTAAACAATATTTTATTACATTGTATTTCTCATTTAGTGCTGAAAAACTGTGTATTAATAGGATCAGTACAACGCAATTAGTACTGCACCAGTTTAAAGGTAGTTTACTAGTGATGGCTATGAATCATACTGTCCACCCACCTGTAGACAAACCTACCCCGGGGGAATAAGTTTATTAAAAAAGATGCCTGTTTTGTATAAAAATTTTTTTTATTTAAAAATAAATAAAAAAAGAATACACATCCATTGTCCGCCATGTACAACCCGAATAATAAAGTTAACATGTTTTTGAAACCAAGGGAATGCCATTAAAAACTACAAAAAGAGCAGTGTTGACTATTTTCTCTCCTCCTTCAATTTAAAAAGTCCTATTATGCCAAAACTGGGGCCAAGACTATATCCATCCTA
>JAODAL010054885.1:0-24333 GCA_025379985.1 Phyllomedusa bahiana | reverse complement strand
TTGATATAAAAAAAACGGTTTTTTTTTTCCCACCTTTAAAATTCCCCGTGGTGAATATAGAATTGCGGGTTTTTAAAGAATTTACGTAGATGCTGCGTCAATGAAAAATTTGCTGGGGCGAAAAAGTTCAAAAAACACGTAACGGTGATTTTTTTCGTACTTTACACGGTTTTTTTTGGCAACAAAAAACCCTGTGTAAATTTAAAAGTTTGGGCGGGTTTTGAAAATTTATGTGCAAGGTGGAAATATAACAGTCAAAGGTGAAAAGGGGAAAAATTGAAACACCAAATCTGAAATGTATATTTATAAAAAAAGGGGGATTTTTGGGGACTAAAAAAGGGGAACCGCATTTCCCAAAAAGAAAGATGTTTTTTCCAATTTTAAGTTCAGGCTGCCCAATATAAAAGGGAAATTTTTTCAAAAAGAAAATTTTTTAATAAAAAGATATTCCAAAAAACAATGTTTACACAAAGTTTGGTGAACTTATCCATGTTCTTTATAGATAGGCTTGTTTTGTGTTCCCCCGGCCCCCCACCCCCCCAAACCCCCCCCCCCCCCCCCCCCCGCCCCCCCCCCGGCCGGGAATTTCCAGGGGGTTAGATTCTGCTTTTAAAAATTTCTAGCTAACTAAAAAAAAATGTTCAAATCCCTAATCAAACAAAATTTTGGAAGGATCCAGTTTAATGGTAGGGGGTTTCTCTGTGCAAAAATAGACTAATTTCGTTTGACCCTTTTTGGCCACGGGCAAGCGCGGCCCCACCCCTATAAAGGACTGGGGGGACACTGGGGCCCTGAAAAAAAAAAACGCGGGTTCTATTTTAAAAGGGAGGTCATGGTTTTTTCCAGCCACCCCTAAAACCATACACATCCCGTCATGACGTCCAACACTTTGCTCCCCCTGCTCTTCTGTAATCTGATTTGTGGCCGCCAAAATTTCGGGAAAGGCGGGCGAAAAAGGGGGGCGATCAAAATAAAAAAAAGCACTTTTTTTAAAACCTTTTAATTATCGCATGATCTGGAAATTTCGTTCACCAAAAAAACCCCTTCCCGATTTCAACTTTGTCGAAAAAAATTTTCACTCAAACTAGAAAATAACCTAAATGTTTACAAATTGAAAAACACCCAAATAGAAAAAAAACCCCATTTGAGCAATCAGTTTTAAAGAGGTTATGCAAGCATAAATAAAAGAACATGCAAAAACAAGCCACTTTGCAAAAATTGTCCCATAAACATGCCAACATATTCCTAGATAATCCCCCTCTTGGTAGGCTGCATCGCTCCTCAGTTGATTATAGTTACAGACCAGTTTATTCTCTTTTGGATAGGTTGCATAGCACTGGTTTGTTATACTTACAGACCTGGCTTCTACAGCAGCTAGTTAGAAGACAGTAAACATCCCCGAATCAAAGGTGAAACCAAGAAAACAGGACAAATCAATGTTTTGAGACAACCCCTTTAAGTCTATGTCTACACAACATTGGACAAAAAACTTACTAGAAAACAAATCCTAAAAACATTAATAAAACTGAGTTTTTTGTCCACTGTCTGTCAAAAGCTGCTGAAAAAATGTCCTTTCTCTGCGTGTTTTGCAGTTTTTTTGCATTTTTGGTGTTTTTTACATATGTTTTTTTCAGAAATGTGAAGCATTATAATTGTTATGGATTTCTGCAAAAAATAGCACCAAAACAGTGCCAAAAAAACACTTGGCATATTATTTTACATAAGCACACCAATAGTAAATCCTTCTGCAGCAGCTTCCGTCGTTTTTGCAACATGTTTCAAAAAATAACCAGCAAAAAAAATGAGCAGAAAAAAGTGTTCTGTGGAGACTACAGATGTTTTAACATATCTGTTGTTCAGTCGTTTTATTTCTTTTATTTTTTTCCTTCCTTTTTCCCCCAAAGAAACGCTGAAAAAAAACTATTGTTTTTGTATGCAGTGGAGACATAGCCTTAGGGTACTTTCACACAGTGCTTTTTTGGTGCGTTTTTGATGCGTTTTTTTGGATGCGTTTTTTTGTGCAACAATGTATATCATTAAATGTTGTGCCTTCCTGCACAAAAAAAAACACATCCAAAAAACGTAATCAAAACCACCAAAAAACTGCACCTTGTGAAAGCACCCTAACTCTACTATTTCGCTCGGGCCCCTCAACTTAACTGATTGCAGCCTGAACATCCAAAAGACTTTTCACTTTTGAGGCAACTAAAACCTACTGGTTTCCCTCAGGGATGAAATTGATTGGAGTAATTCTTATAGATATAAGAAGATCTAGGCCGTGTTCACACGGCTTATTCAGAAGCCATTTATTGCGGGCCGGATTTTGCCCCGCATTTTACGGCTGAATAAGAAGGCGGGGCGGGGGCGGGGGAGCTGCTCGCCGGTCCCATAAGCAATGCAATATTTACGCGGGGTCGTACGCGCCTTAAATAATTGGCATGACACTTTCTCCCCCACGGCCGATTCGCCGAGCGGGGAGAGGAGACAGAATCCAAAGTTCTCTCCTCTATGAGAACCTGTGGATTACCGTAGTTACTACTAACTGGGACGGAATGTAGCCGTACTGAAGCACAATACGGCCGCAGCCGGCTCCAACCAGTCCCCCAAAATAAAGCGTGGTGAACGAGGCCTTATTGTGTAATTCTGCACAATGTCTAGCTACAGTTTGTTTGAAGTCAGCCCTTGATACAAGCACAGTGGCCACAAAGACTAGCATACAGAGTTTGACTTGTGCGACCAACTGTGCTCCACAGACACATTCAATAAGATATATGACAAATTTGCTTTTACAGTTCAAGTTTCAAGAAATATTAAGAGATTATTTGGTGGCATGGGAAACCAATGTATCTTTCTTTCAAATGCTCTCACAGTACAGATAATTTAGGGTTAAACAAGGAAAACTACCTTTAGGTGCTGTGGAAACATTTGCATTAGAGCAATGCAGTTTTAGCAAACTCTTGCAACTAGACACATTAAAGTGGTAGGTCTCCTGAAGAAGATCAGTATATAAGGGCCAGACAAGGAGAAGGGACCAGATATCGGATCCATCAACAATATTTTCCCAATGTGCTTTCAGTACATTTCTTATGACATTATTTGAAGTGCTGTACTGTGTAAGTAAAAAGACTTATGCAATCAAGTGACATTCTTAATTACAGTTGAAACCAGAAGTTTACATACACTATATAAAAATACACCTATGCATGTTTTTATCATGAGAGAGAGTCGAGTGAGTGAGAGAGAGAGAGAATTTTTAAGGCATTTTTATTACTTTTTGCATAGTCAAAAGTTTATATACACTAGCATTACTATATGCTTTAAACAATTTTGGGACAGCCTATATGAATGATTAATTTCTTTGGAAACTTCTGATAGGTTTATTTGCAACATCTGAATTAATTAGTCACAACCGTGGATGTATTTTTTAATGCACACCAGAAAAACACTGCTTCTGTGTGTAACATCATGGGAAAGTCTAAATAAATCAGCCAAGATATCAGGAAGAGAATTGTGGACTTGCACAACTCTTGAACATCCTTTGGTGCAATTTTCAGATACCTAAAGGTGCCACATTCAATCCACAAACAATTATAACACAAGTAAAAACAAAATGAATGACCAGGTCCACATACCGCCAGAAGGAGCAGGTTCTGTGTTTCAAGATGAATGTGCTTTGTCTGACATGTGCATAACTACCCTAGAACAAAAGTTAAAGATCTTGCGAAAATGCAGGAGGAACGCTGGTAAGATTGTGACATTATCCACAGGTGAAGCGAGTACTGTATTAACATGGGTTGAAAGGCCACTCTGCCAGGAAAAAAGCCATTACTCCAAAAGAAACATATAAAAGCCAGATTAATGTTTGCACACAGGTGTGGTAGCATCATGTTGTGGGGTTGTTTTGTTACAGAAGGGACTGGTGCGCTTCACAACATCTCAAGACATCAGCCCAGGAAGTTATAGCTTGGGCGGAAATGGGTCTTCCAATGAGAATGAACCTGAAGCCTGACTGCAAAACTGTGGGTTCCAAAAGAGTGGTTTAATTAAGTAGATAACCAAGTCCAATGATTTTGAATGGCCATCACAAAGCCCTGGATCTCATCCTATTAAAAATTTAGGGCAAGCTTAAAATTCAAGGTGACGAGCAAGGCCGATCTACAAACATGGCTCAGTTACACCATTTCTGTCAGTGAGGTAAAGGGCCAAAAATCCTAACCAACATTGTGTGAAGCTTGTGTAAGGATATCCAAAATGTTTGACCCGAGTCATACAGTTACTAATGAAATGTAAGTAAACTTTTAACTTTGCAGAAAGTAATAAAAAATTCCTTAAGAATTCTCATCTCTTCATTATTCTGGCATTTGGCAAATATAAATAATTGTGAAAATCTTAATTGACCTATATCCGGGTTAAGAACTTATTCTGATTTCAAGTCAGATAGAGAGAAAAAACATACATATGTGTCTTTTAATATGGTATGTAGAAATATGGTAATAGGTTTATGTTTTCAAACTGTATATTATAAATGTTGGTCCTGTTGTAAGGACAAAAAAAAAATAATAATTCCTGGTGTCCAATAAATGTATAAAAAAAAAAAACCTGTTCTCTTCATTCCACATACAAATCGCATTGTCTCTCTGGTCCTCCTTTATTACTGTGCTCTTTTTCTTCTTCTCTCACATACCTTCCATCACTGTTCAGATCTGTTCACTTCCGAACGGTGATAATTGTCATGTGACATGCACATCCCAAAGAAGAGAGAGTACAAAGACAAGCAACCAAACTAATAAGAAGAATGGAGCATCTTAGTTATGAGGAAAGATTAAAACAGCTAAACCTATTCTGTCTTGCCAAAAGACAGCTATGAGGAGATATGATTAATTCATGTAAGTATATAAATGGCACCAACAAAAAGTATGGAGAAAAACTATTTCATGTAAAACACCCTGAAAAGACAAGGGGACCTTCCCTTCGTCTGGAGAAAAAAGGATTTATTCTGCAGAGGACCAAAGCCTTCTTTACCATGTGAACTAAAGGAAACTGAGGGAATTGCTGCCCCGGAGCAGTCAACAGAAAGAACAGATGAGGGTTTAAAGAAAGGCTTAGATAACTACTAGTAAATAATATTAATACTAACAATGTAGCTGTATAAACCATCTAGATCCAGTCGGAAGATAATTTTGGGATCGGAAATAGAATGTTCCTTTAGGGCAGATTGGTTCTTGCCTTATGGGTTCCAAGCATTCATCAGTAGGGGAACAACAAAGCGTATATATTCCCTCTACCCCCTCGTTCATCCACATTTTCCCCATCCTTGGTTGAACTTGATTGATGTTTTTTTTTTTCAACCGTGTTAACAATGTAACTATGGAAAAGATGGAAACGGAGAAAGCTGAGTTAGGTCAATGTTTATTTTATATGGGTTAACCAAGAGCATACTAGATGAAATTTTTTTATACGAAGCACAACCAAACCTGTTTCCTTGTATCTCACTGGTTGCTTTATGCAATAATTATCAGCATTGTTGCAATATTTGGGCACTCAATGCCATTTCTACACCTGAGCCCCATTTGAGCCTTTAAGCCTTCTCTTGCAAATAAACCACTCACCCTTTATGTCAAACAGTGTCTAAAACTCATAATGAATGTGATACAAAACACGTATGCTCATTTTTTAACATTTGTAAATCTGTCTGAGCCCCAATATTTAAGAAATAGATATGTCTTAAAGAGGGCCTGCTTGAAACACTATCTATAAGAAAAAAAGGGAACAAATCAATCACGTAAACCAAAAAATGTGCAGCCTTGTCATGTACGCGCCATTGAACTCTGGTCGCCAGCGACGGTCCGGAAGCGACCATTACGCGGCTTCTGCGTTGTTTTTCCATCGCTCAAGTGGTGAACTTTTTTCTCAACCTGGTGTGATTTTAATTGGATTTGTTGGCCAACACCCGTGGCCAGGAACCTTCCAGCACTCTGGGGTTAATCTGTTCTCTTAGTGATTGACAGTTTCTGCTTCCTATCACGTCTGCTCTTCTTCCTCCCTTTCCCTATTTATAGTCACTGCTTCCTTCCTTCTCTGCCTGCTATAGGGTTTTAACCCCCTGTAGTTTGCCCATGCTCTTCTGTTTCTTTCTGGTGCTTTTCTGACCCACTTCTTGGATTCCGGTTACTCTTGCATCTTACGTTTTGTACCGTCGCAGCCCGATTCGTTGACCAACTTGGCCGGCGTCGAACGTACGCATGCTTAGTATTGTGGTTTGTGTTGTCTCTGTCTATGTTTTACTTGGCTCAGTGTAGTCTCAGTACACTGTTGGGGCCGGCCTATTAAGGAGTCGGGTTCCCCAAAAGGCAGGGACAGAGGCTGGGACCAGTGTCGGGGCCTCACTTGTCTGTGTGTGTCCCTGACACAGCCTGATAATAATTTGATGGTGGCAAAGTAGTAGTAGATTTTGTCTTAAAATGAGTTAAATATAAGTACAATTCTATTCCTAATTTTGCTTTGACCTGAGAACCACAACATAGGTGCAATGGCACCACGGCACAAGGCTTTCTCCACCATCCATTTGTATAAAACACTGTTACTTCTCAGTCTAAGCCTATATCCTCCTTCCTTTGTGTGAACAGTATTTGTCGTTAATGAATTGATTTACATATAAACAACTATAAAGCATTCCGCCAGAATCGGAAGATTTTATAGGACTGACTGGGCACACATCTCCTGGAGGAATCATAAACTGAGTATTGTCAGAATAACATATATATCCACTTTACAGATGATCTAACTAACGGAACATCTGTGTACTTTATCGTTATGCTAATTACACTATTATAATTAACTACCCTCTACATTTTCTGCCAAATTCATATTGTGTTATACTTATTGCTTTGAACGTTGGCTGCAGTGGGGATGTGTGATTGTTTTTAATTTATAGGTTCTGTTTGTTTAACAGTGCTGATATACAGTGAGAAATAAATCAAATTTCTCAATATTAGAGATGCAGAAAAGACATATTTTTACAATTCTGCTAGATACAGAACATGAAACATAGAAAGAGAAAGACAAATAATAAACTGTGAATTGAGAATACTTTAGCAGTTACATTTGTTCATTTAGCTAATGGATATGAGTAGCTTATAATCCATTTTATAGCGATAATGCATTTTTTTATTGTTTCCTTTGCTTTATTTTTCCTGTCAATGTGATTCATGCAATAAGTGTGTTTAGCAGAAGAAAAAAATCTGATAGGTCTAATTACTTGCAAAAAATCATGCTACAGAACACAGTACCAAGTGCAATCTAGTCTTTGATTTGGATTGTCCATGAACTATTTACCAACTGCAAGGGAAACAAAGTGGGCTCCAAAGCAAAAATGGTATGTCATAAATGTCTAAGATGGAACTTTCCCTCTAACCTCTTAATGGCGCAGCCAGTTTTTTGCCTGTTTTGTTTTTTGTTGAATCCTTTCCCTGGCTTGCTCAAGAGCCATAAACAATATATATTTTTTTATATCCAGTCACTGTAAGTGTATATTGCCACATTTTTATAACCGGGATGGCTAGAAACGTCCGGGTATGGCGGATCCCTGTGCCCATTGCGTGGCACGAGAATGTAACACTCGCGTGGGAGCCCAAAGTGAGAGACAGGGCACCGACCAAGTGACGTATAAACGGAAGATAACAGACTAGCATGGACGCCAGGTATCAGCAGGTTAAGACATTATCGAATTTTGCAGCACGACAGAGTTTCAGCAGGTAACGGAGATTGGTAATACGTCAAGAACCTGCAGAGGAACGGGTGCGCTGGAGAGCAGGGTTAATGTAGAAGTTCAATAGAAGCTTCAGCAAACAGAGATCTAGCTCACAGGAAAAACATCAGCGAACTGACCCAGAGCACAGGAGGAAGTTCCCTTATGAAGGCAGAAGTCACTAGGTCCCCAGGCAGGAAACAGGAACACTGAAACTTAAAATACTCATGCACTGCCGCCGCGTGCGCGCCCTTAGGGGGGGGTCGCGCCACACACGCCGTTGCAGCCAGAGCGTACGAGAGCACGCAGAGGCAAGACCGGTGAGTGGGATCTACTAGGCGATGCCACTGGTCGGCGCCGGGGCAGGTAAGTATAACAGGGGCCTGCATCAGAGTGCACGGGCACGACCCTTGTACCGAGGTCCAGCGGCGTGTGGTGTGCACCGTGACAGTTACATTACTTTTTTGCTGAACATGATGCACTTTTTAAAAGGTATCATTAGGCTTACCATAAAATGTACTGGGACAAAGTTGTTTTGTGGGGTGAGAGGTAAAACAAAATGCAATTGCGCAATTTTTGTGAGAGCTTCGTTTTAAGGAGTTCACTGTTTAACGTAAATGGCATAATATCTATATTCTGCAGGTCAGTGTGTGATTCCAGCAATACAAAATTCATATAGGGCGACAAGTATGAAACTTGGCACCTCAACATAATTTCTCATGGCTTTTTTTTTTGTGTACAATGCGCCTGAATATATGAAATTGGTGTATGTGCACTCATAAATGGCGGCCTCGGTTCAAGGCGCCTAGCGTATATTTTAGGTTATGCATGTAAATGAATGCCAGAATTTGATAATGGCTGCTGCATTCTATTTGTTAGTAGGACACCCTGCTAAGCAATGGAACAATGAGCTTCTGTTCTTCTCTATAGAGTTTAAAACAGTTTATTGAGTTGCTTTTCTTATTTCAAATGTAGTATGTTAATACTAAAATTTTGTTGGGATTTTAATATTTTTATTTTTTTATAATTAAAATCTTACAAAATACTGTTTTTTTTTTTTTATATAGTATTTAAATTTGTGTTCAGAAGAATGTAGGTCAGTGAGTCAGCCTTTATTCGACATATAGCAATAGCCGGCACACCGCAGGTCTCGCTGAGGCTTGTAGTGCAACATGCAAAATCACTATCAACCATAGTTTTTATTCATTGACATGCTATTCTAACTACTTTTATTTTATTTCTAGCCTGCTATGATGTGTTCATAATCACTGATAGAACTACACTAAGGGCCACATCTATGAAAACTATCTTGGTCTAAAACTGTTCTTTTTGCCCATAGCAACCAATCAGAGCAGCCCTTTCATTTCATATAGTACTCTGAAAAAATGAAAGTGGAACTGTGATTGGTTGCTATGGGCAACAAAGAGTGTCTTAGACCAAGACAGTTTCCATACATGTCCCCATAACTCTGTAAATACACGATTGAGAACAGGATTTATAGTAGATGTTGTATTGGTTTAATTCATTTCTATTATTTAAAGGAGTGTTTCTGCACTTATCAATGTTTGTTATTTCATCGGGGTATGAATAAAAATAGAAGAGAAACTTCCTACTTATCTCCCGGACACTCTGGTTCACTCCCGACTGCCGGGGCATTCCATCAGGAAGTAAGCAGTAAGCGTCCATTGTTCATGTGACATCTCCAGCCAATCACAGCCCACAACGTCACACACATGTGACTTCTCTGGTTTGTAATTGGCTGGAGCTGTCACGTGAACGCTGAACTTCACTGCTTCATCCTGGGATGACCACACCGACAGCCGGGAGTGAATGGAAGTGTCCAGGAGGTAAGTGTGAAGTTTCTCTTCTATTTTACTTTTACCCGATGAAAGAACGAGCATTAATCAGTCCCAAAACACCCCTTTAATTGAATCTTAATTTTCGATTATATTACTCTAACACATTTTAACAGGAGATAATTTAATATTTTTGGATATTAAATAATTTATGATTATTTTTGTATTATATAACTTTATTTTATATTAGTTAACTTCATAGAGTTTGATAATTAACATAAATTAGTTTTTATTATTTTAGTGGTACAGTATAAGTTGGGAAATAAGGGATATTTTTTGCCCTAATGGCAAATCTAGTTCCAGGACCCTTATGACAACTCATGCTCAGGTAGACCATGTTAAAATTGGTCTGGCTGTTCGAGCAGTGTCTAATCTGGCAAAAGTGGTGTGACACACCCACCAGAACGTTCTCACATTTTTGGCACATTATAAAATGTCAGACCTGGCCGAATGACACACCATACATAGGGAAAAAAGGCGGAACACTTTATTTTGGTGAGTTTCTCAAAAGAACAGAGAACATTACCCATACATACATTTCGCCCATAATTTTCATTATGTTCTACTACTTTTTAACCCCTTACCACATCTGGATGTATTAGTACGCCCCAGTGGCAGTAAGAGGCTATGTAGCGAGATTGCAGCTCAATCCCACAACATAGGTGGCGGGTGCCGGCTGCTATGTGCAGCTGACAACCACCGGTAACATCTCAGAATAGAGCTGACTCCATTTTGCTTTTTTTATCCCTTAAACGCCATGGTTAAGATTGAACGCTGTATAAACAAAACCCCCGCAACCATTGCTCAAGTAAGTTTTTCTTAAAATTTTTTTCCCTCCACTTTTAAATATTTTTGGGGTTTCTCCAGTGTTTTCATGTCGATGAATGACACCATTAAAAAAGTTCTTTTTTGCCCCTCCCAATGTTTGAGGTGGAAAAATAAAAAATTTTTTTTTGGCCGGGGGAAGGCGGGGAGGAAAAACAAACAACAAAAAAAAAAAAGGGCTCGGGGGGAAAAGGGGTTTTAAAAAAAAAAAAAAACTTAAAAAGTTGCTTTGTATCACATTACCTGAGATCAATAACTTTTCTTATTTTTTTTTCTGTTACAGTTGTGTGAGGATTTGTTTTTTTGCAGAGCAAGGTCTATGTTTTTACTGGCACAAATTTGGACTGCATAAAGAGTTTTTTTTTATTCCATTTTTTTCTGGGTGGCAAGATAAGAAAAAAACACAATTCTGGCATTTTTTTTGGTGATGTTCACCATGCGGGATAAATCATTTTGGGTTAGATCGGACTTATGGACATGGCAATAGCAAATATGTTTATTTTTTACATTGTTTATTTTTTATATGGTAAATTGGAAAAGAGGTGTTTTTAGATTTTTTTGCTTTTTTACATTAACTTTAGTCCCCCAGAAGACTAAAAATGCAAAGCTTGATTATATACCCTTTTACTAATGTATGCCGTTATAGTGACTTTTTTCCTTTTTATTACACCCAGGATGTTATAGGAGAACAAATATGGCGTATGGGGGCCTCTAGGGCCCTTTAAGTTGTGGGGGTGGACGGGGGGGGACATTTTGGGTCAAGCCCCAACGGGGTTCCCTGTTCTCAAATCATTTAGATGTGACCGCCACATTTACTGCAGTGTCTACATGATCAAATGGCTGAGATTGAAGTTGATCACTGCTTGAACCTGAACCATACTTCTTTATGCTGCACTGTAAGTGTATGGTGTAGGGCATACAAAAGTTAAGTTGCTTTCTCTTCTCTCTATTGTACTCAAAGCTTAGGATAAATACACATGGGATGGATTTGCGGCAAATGTGATAGATTTTCAAATGGAAAATTTGCTGTGGGTTACTGTACCAGCATTACGGATGGGGTTTTTCAAATTCCATACCCATCAGGCAGAAATTTTTCATGTGGAAATTGACCTGTGGTACAGACTTTTAAATCTGCAGCATGTCAATTTCTATTGCAGATTTACTGCAGATTTTATACCATTAAATTAAATGAAGTAAAATCTGAACAAAAAATGTGCATGAAAATCCATGTGATCTGTGGCATATTTTTGCATGTAGATATAACTGTGCATTTGCTACGGAAAATATCCTCACTCTTAAAGAAGTTGTTCTGTACTAGACAAACGTGGCAGGCTTGAACCTGAAACAGCACCACTCCTGGTTGTGTCTGGTAATGCAACTCGGTTCTGTTGAAGTAAACAGAGCTGAAATGCAGCAGCACGCACAGCCTGTTGTAAGGAGTGTTGCTGTTTTTGAAAGAAAGCAGCCCAGATTTTTTTTACATTCTGGACAACCCATTTAACCATTTGGACAGCTACTAAACTGCTGGCAAAACCAATATCACTTTTTACCCTTTATTACATGTTGTACATGTTGTTAGAAAGCATGCTGTATGATAGTTAAAGGGGTTTTGCCAGGACGTGCCTTATCTGCTAAGAAGCAAATGTAAACAAGCTAAGAGAGCGAGAGACACAGCCAGAGCACAGAGTCGTGCATAAGGGAGCGTGTGAAATGTTCACTCAAATAATCAAACTACAACTAGTGGATTCTGTATACAAAAGACAACACCTTTTCTCCACAGCAGCTTGAAAGCTTATTCATGTTCTCTGTCATCAGATAAAGCAGGAATCTACTCAGATAATCACACTACAACTAGTGGATTCTGTATACAAAAGACAACATATTTCTACCCGCTCTTGTCAGGTCGTATCTAATAGAAGCTTTTAAGTAACTAAGGGCAGGTAAGGCAGCCTGTAGCTCTCTCAGACTGCAATTTTTGTAATCACATATATTTAGAAAAGTGATTAAATACCCATTTTGGAGGATCCCACGTCAACATTACCACGTGGCAAAACCCCTTTAAGCGGGAATCATATTTCCTGAGATCTGGGAATTACCTAGATGAATTAATCACTTTGCAGCATAAGCATGAGTAAGTTTAAAAAAGAGGTTCTGCAGAGGTATGAAAACCGCCCATAGTAACCAATCAAAGCTCCCCTTTCATTTCATATAGAGCGCTGAAAAAACGGAAGCCTTGATTGGTTGCTATGGGCAACAAAAAAGTATTTATACATGTTCCCCTATGTTTTTAAGCTCTTTTCTGCACCAAAATCTGAGGAAAAGCATTTTATATATATAAGATAGATGTGCCCTAAGGTGACCGACCATGGGACGGTCACGCTTTTGGCCACCGTGTCCCACTGATCTGGCAATGTCCCGGTAAAATGCCCAATGTCCCGTCGTGAGTATCATCACATTGCCTGCGCAGCATGATGATGTCACACGGCCTGTGCAGGAAGAAGACGGAGACCAGCAAGAGCTTCAGAGCAGCGGGGGAGAGAGGTAAGTAGTGTTATTTTTTTTATTTGGAACTGGGGCCTGGACACCTGCCTATACTGCCTATGGGGGACCTATTCCTGCCTATGGGTTCCTATACTTGCCTATAAGGGACCTATACTTGCTATTAGGGGACCTATTCTTTCCTATGGGGAACCTATAACTGCCTATGGGGGATCTATTTCTGCCTATGGGGACCTATACCTGCCTATAAGAGACATAGGCCTGCCTATACTGCCTATGGGGAACCTATACCTGCCTATGTGGGACCTATGCCTGCCTATATGGCTTATGGGGACCTATACCTGTCTATGGGGGACCTATATCTGCCTATGGGGGATCTATGCCTAACTATACTGCCTATGGGGGACTTTAATGCCTATGGGGGATCCATGCCTACCTATACTGGCTATGGGGGACCTATACTGCCTATGGTGGACCTATGACTGCATTTGAGGGACCTATACCTACCAACAAATTATGGGGACCTATACCTGCCTACAAAATATGGGGACCTATACCTACCTACAAATTATGGGGACCTATACCTGCCTGCAGACAAGGGGGACATATACCTGCCTACAGACTTTCAGGGACATTTACCTTCCTACAGACTATGGGGAACATATACTTGCCTACAGACAGGGGGCTCTGTGTACCTATAATCTACTGGCAGCACATATACAGTACCTACCTAACTTATTGGGCCCTATATAGGAACGATGGCTGACAGCAAGCATCTGTCTTTCCTATCATAGGAAAGCGGGTCACCAAGCTTTTCTATATAGTTCCCTATTACGGGTATAGAAACCTCCCAGTAAATAGGTATATAATCCCCCCGGTAGGTAGGTATATAGGTGTTGGAAAAAATAAGGATTCTAAAATATTTGTGTGATAAATTCTGCAGGAATGAGTTGTGGCCGGGAGAAGACGTCATGATGGTCTGTTTCGGATGGAGAAGAATAAGGAAAGTGAACGAGTCCAATCAGAAAAGACATCAACTGTGAGTCGTCCTTAAATTTAACTGCCCCTTAATCAGTTATGTGTCTGCAGATCCTGTGTACACCGGTATCTCCCACTAAACGGTTACTACATGGTGGTAATATACAGTCTGCAGAGCCTGTGCAAACTAGTATTTACCACTATATGGTCACTGTATCACAGTAGTATAGAGTCTGTGTACACTGGTATCTACCACTATATGATCACCACTGTATGGTGGAAATATTGGATGTAGTGTAATGGTTTAGGTTCAGGCACAGTTTGGCAGCATTTTCCAGCTCTCCTGGATGTTGAATAGGCTCTCCAATGTTTGGGTGATGCCAAACCCTTCAATTAGATTTCTTCCAGAGCCGTTCCACATTAGTTGGGTACAGTGGGCATGACCTTTTGTGAAGGGTTGTGGCTTGGTACAAATTGCATGTGGTCTATGGAAATTTGGGAGTGCTCCTGATGCAATTGCATGTTTCCCATTTTGCAAATGAAATAAAAAAGTAAAGCTCTAAGAAAATGTAAACATAATTGGCATCTCCATCATCATAAAAGTCCAATTTATTAAAATATAAAATAATCTATTTTGCATGGTGAACACTGTGAAAAAATATTCCAGAACTGTATTTTTATGTGGTTACTTTGCCTCCTAAAAAAACTGTAATAATATAAGCCCTCACACAGCTCTGTAGACTAAAAACTAAAAAAGTTATTGTTCTCAGAAAATCTTGATGCAAAACAAGTACCCCCTACTCTTCGGATTTTGTCATTTATATCACACATTGAAGTCGATAAAAAGTAGCCTAAAAAAACTCGGTTTAGGTGGATGTCACAACAAAAAAAACTTATTAAGGAATTATTTAGGAGCAACTTGCTAAAAAGCTAATGGTTGAAACCAAGATAACCTCTAAACACTCTCTTGTTTTGCTCTTTCTTTGGACAGGGTCTTTGACAATGCATATCTGAGTGTCTCTATCTCGTCCACTGTTGTCAGTATCTCCTGGATGCTCTCTGTGCGTCTCTCTCTAACCTGTTTTACCAATGTTTTCTGGGGTGCGGGCTTCATTCACTACTATCTTGTCTGCCCTCTAACGCTCTTGTGGGACTGACTCTTACCTCTGAATTTTCCTGGTTCTCACTCGTCTTGCATTTCCTTTTGGTGCTCTGATGCCACCTACAGTCAGCAAGAGAAATTGCCAACTCCAACTCTACAGTCATATAAAGGATCCACAAATTATTGCAAAGTATTGTTTCACAGCGGATTATACAAAGGGATAAAGTCCTATCGGACACAGTCATAAGCACAATATACTCAAACAATGGGACTGAAGACCCTGCTTGCCAGTGCTTACAATCTAAAAGGAAGCAGCAGTGTAAAAGTGCTTGCTTTGTACAATGAACTAGACAACTTATGTCAATGAAGAAAAAAAGGTAGAAAAGCATAAGAGCTGCATGAGCCAGTCACCCAGCCAGTTTATGTAGAGATGTTCTAAATCAGTCATCTTGGAATTACAATTTGGCACCTGTAAAAGTTGCCTAGATTCTTCCACCTGCCAATTTTTCCTGCCGTCAACAAATCAACTTCAAGAACTCACTGTTCGCTTGTTGCCTCATGTATATTCTGTTTACAGGTGCCATTACAATAAAGAAATCAGTTATTCAATTCACCTGTCTGCAGTTTTAATTCTAAAGGAGTGTTCACACAACGTATTTGCTGGGTAACTTCGGCACATAATTGCACTGCAATGCGCCTGAAGTACGCCCCGCAAACACTATAAAATTATAGCTTGAGTGCTATGATTTTATGGCATATTCCCCAGCACGTACTATGCACCCATAGAAAGAGGTGACATGTGACTTCTTTCTGGCGCATCAGGGAAATTGTAAGTGAATGGGGGCCGGGCCAGAGAGCTGTTGGACATACAAGCTTTCCAGCGGCACGCACAGGTAACTGTGTGAACTCGGCTTATTGATGATTAAAGTATATGTTTTGTATATATGTTGTACAAATTAGATGCTTCTATACACACTACACACATATATACTGTACATTACACACATCTACCTCTTACACTCATAACTACACACTGCACATATATATACATTACACACATCCACATGTTATACTCATAACTACACTGCACACATATATATATTACATACTGTACATCCACATGTTACACTCATAAATGCACACTGCACACATATACACTACACACATCTACATGTCACACTCATAACTGCACACATATATCTATTACATACATCCACATGTTACACTCACATAACTGCACACTGCACACATATACATTACACACATCTACATGTTACACTCATAACTGCACACTGCACACATATACATTACACACATCTACATGTTACACTCATAACTGCACACTGCACACATATACAGTATACACATCTACATGTAACACTCATAACTACTCACTGCACACATATACATTACACACATTCACATGTTACACTCATAACTGCAAACATATACATTACACACATCTACATGTTACACCATAGTTGCCAACTTTTGAAAATGAAAAAGCAGGAGATTTTAGTGGGCGGCGCGCTATGCATGGACACGCCCATCTTGTCGGTATGTCACGCCCCTTCAAAAAGCCACACCCATTCCACCTAACTGCATAACGGCTTTGGAAGAAAGCCAGGTAGATGCCCCCATAACCAGGTAGTGCCCCTTACAGGCCGGTAGATGCTCCCTTGTAGCCAAGTAGATGCCCCCTCTGTAGCCAGGTAGAGCCAAATTTGTAGCCAGGTAGATGCCCCCCTTTGTTAGCCAGGTAGGTGCCCCCCTTTGTTAGCCAGGTAGGTGCCCCCCTTTGTTGCCAGGTAGTGCCCCCTTTGTTAGCCAGGTAGTGCCCCCATTGTTAGCCAGGTAGTGCCCCTCTGTTGCCAGGTAGTTCCCCCATTGTTGCCAGGTAGTGCCCCATCTGTTAGCCAGGTAGTGCCCCATCTGTTAGCCAGGTAGTGCCCCAATTGTTGCCAGGTGACCCCATTGTTGCCAGGTAGTGCCCATCTGTTAGCCAGGTAGTGCCCCCATTGTTGCCAGGTGATGCCCCCATTGTTGCCAGGTGATGCCCCCATTGTTGCCAGGTTTTTGCCCCCTCTGTTAGCCAGGTAGTGCCCCATCTGTTAGCCAGGTAGTGCCCCCATTGTTGCCAGGTGATGCCCCCATTGTTGCCAGGTAGTGCCCCATCTGTTAGCCAAGTAGTGCCCCCATTGTTGCCAGGTGATGCCCCCATTGTTGCCAGGTAGTGCCCCCTTTGTTGCCAGGTAGTGCCCCCATTGTTGCCAGGTGATGCCCCCATTGTTGCCAGGTAGTTGCCCTCTCTGTTAGCCCGGTAGTGCCCCCTAAAGCTAATAAAAATAAAATAATAAAATCCACTCACCTTACCAGGCTCCTGCAGCGCTGCCAGCTCCCGACCGATCTCCTCAGCGACGCAGGGCAGTGAGAGCAGCCGCGCGCGTCACTTCCCCTGCGCCGCTGATCTGTATGTACGGCGCGCACAGACGCCGGACATACAGGGGGAGGAGGGAGGAGGGAGCGCTCCCTCCTGCCTCCTCCCCGCACAGTGAGACCGTGGGCGGGTGAGCGGACGCTGCGGCCGCTTCACCCGCCTGTAGGAGCCGCCCGGCGGTGCAAGAGTAGCGCGCCAGCGCTACTCTTGCGCCGCGGTAATTTAAAGGACCCCCGCTCCTCCGGGAGGGCGGGGTGGGGCCCCCCAAAATAGGGGGGGGGGGACAAAAAAATGGGAGGTTGGGCATGTATGTGTTACACCAAAAACTGCACACATTTTCCCAATTTCCACAGTTTTAAGGGTTACCTAAAACCCTTGCACCCCCATATACATTACACACATCTACATGTTAAAACTCAAAATGCAAAACATTTTAAAATTACACGGAAATCTACATTTTTTACCCCCTCATAAGGGCCAAAACCATTTACATTACACACCATCACATGTTACAATAATAACTGGCATTACATATAATTACACAGATCTAATTTTAAAAATCATAACGGGAAACATAAAACATTACACAAAACTAATTTTTCATCAAAAACTGCACCCCATTACATTACACACTTTCTAATGTTAAAACTCAAAAACTGAATAATTTTACATTACCCCCTCTAATGTTACACTCTTTAATGCCAAATATACATTACACACATCTCCCATGTTACATTTAAAATGCACACTCCCACACATATACATTACACACATTACTTTGTTTTCATTTAAAACTTCACATTGAAAATATACATTACACACATTTTACATGTTACACTCAAAAACTGCAAAAGGGCCACACATATTTACATTTTTGAAATTGTACATGTTACATTCTTAATTTATATTTTATTTATATATATATATATATATATATATATTTTTTATATACAAAAATTTTCCCAATTTTAAAAATATACTTTGGGGAACACATATACATGGTATACATAAATATATACATTTTTCACACACACATCTACATGTATAACACAGTCGAGTCATATTATTATGGCCTCCAGCTTTATCCAGAGTAACAGAGCACAGACAGCAACTAGAACGGCTGTGAATGACTCAGTAAGAACCAGGTAGGTTGTCTCATGTATCTGAAGCCATGCTCACTGCAGTGCATCCCAGAGCTGCTGGAGAGTGTTTTCCCAGAGGATTTAGAGAAAAACCAGGTTGTTTTAAGGGGGTTTCCCACAGATACTCAATTGGGTTCATGTCTGGTCATGTTCTTTTAATCAACATCAGACATTTCTAGCTGTGTGATATCAAATTGTCATGCTGGAAGATCCCATTTACTGCAGAAAAGACAATCAGCATATGGGTGTACGTGATCTGCAAGTATAGATTCATACCCAAATTGGATGAGAATACCTTCCACATGGATGAGTGCTCCAGAGAATTTCCATGGGAAAAAAACTTTTCCCCGGGTCATTTCGCTGCCAATTTCCAGCCCTTGTGTTCCTCCGCAAGGTTGCATGATGTTTTTTCTTTTAAGTTTCTCAAACCCGGGCACACCAATTTTCCATTAAATTTAATTTAAAAAAGGAAAAAATGAATCATTGGAGAAGGCAACCGTTTGCCAATCATTGGCAACCAACTCCAAAACTACAATAATAATTTGTCTTTTCTGCCCATGCAACTTTGTTAGCAGAGTTTCAGTGACCATTCATCTGCTTCGGAGCCCAATATGCAGTAGGGTTCATTGAAATCTTGTTTAACCCCTTACCGACATAGGACGCATGAATACATCCTGATGCCGGAAAGCCGGGTGTTAGCGGCTAATTGCAGCTAACACTTGCCAGTTACAGCGTGTTTAACCCCTTATATGGCACGGCAAAGATGGCCAGGGCGTCTAAAAACAAAAGAGAAAACTGTTCGCACAAGTTCCTCACAAACGATCGGGGAAAACCTGCGGGGGAAATCGCAGGCTCCCGATAGCTAAACATGGCAGCTTGTGAAGGCTTCCATCGCTGCCATGTTTTCGATTTCCCCACTTCCAGCCCCAGGCAGGAAGTAGGGAAATCGGCATCTTTGTACACTCTAATTCATTGTATATACAATGCATTAAGCCGTATAAATGATTGTACCCCTTAGGGGGACTCCAAGTTAAAGTGAAAAAAAAAAGTTTTAAAATATACATTTTTTTTTTAAATATTAAAAGTTCAAATCATCCCCCTTTCGCCATTTTACAAATAAAAAAATAAAATAATAAAAAAGTTACACATATTTGGTATCGCCGCATCTGAAAAACTCTGATCTATTAAAATATAGCATAACTTATCCCTGATGCTGAACACCGTAGACAGAAAAAAATTCTAAACGCCAAAATTGCGTTTTTTTGGTTATTTCACATTCTATAAAAATTGGAAAAAAAGTAATCAAAAAAGTTGCATGCGTAACTGCTAGTATAAAAAGTATACTTCAGCCTGCAAAAAATGCAAAAATGCAAAAAATGCACCCTCACTGATGTCCGTAGGTATTAGTATAAAAAAGTTATTAGCCACACAAAATGGCGCTGCGGCGCAAATTTCAAGAATAGAAAATGTTTGGAACCGTACATATTTGGTATTGGTGGAGACGTGTCAACCTGTAGAATACAGATATTACATCATTTTTACTGACGATTGAATGACATAAAAAAAAACTTCCACGCAAATGCCGCAAGTACGTTTTTTCACATTTTGCCACACTTAGAATTTTTTTTGCCATTCCCCAGTTTTTCTATGGTAATATGAATAACAACATTAGAAAGTACATCTTATTCCACAAAATAAAAGTACTCATATGTCTATGTAGGCAAGGAGGAAAAAAATTTAGAGCCATATTATTATGACCATCCGTCAGGAAGGGGTTAAGACACACGTCATATGGCCCACCGGCCACACACCTTCGTAGCTAATGTTCACCTCTCACCTATTCGCAATACTGCCATTTGTTCCATCGCAATACATTTTCACCCCAGTAGCACACGAACATTCCAATACCTGTGTAGTTTTAGAAATACTGCCATTCTTTGGCCAAGAAGCCAATAGTCGTCTCTTTTTGCAAGTCATAAATTTCCCCTTTTAACCATAACAGCACTAGCACAGTAAGGCCCGGTTCACACGGCTTATTCAAGCCATAATTGCGGGACGGATTTCGCCCGCAATTAGGGCTTGAGTACTGGGCGGAGTGGGGGCAGGGACGCTCCCCACTGGCCCCATAGACTTTCATTATCCACGGCGCATATCCCGTTGGGATAATGTGCATGTCACTTTCTCCCCCCGTGGGGTATTTGCCGAGCGGGGAGGAGAGACGGAATCCATAGTTCTCTATGAGAACCGTAATGGCTGGCACGAATTCCAGCCGTATTGCAGCGCAGTACGACACACAATATGGCTGTGAACTGCACTTAAGATGACAGAAACTGGGATAGGTGAGTATTGACATGGAGTACAGTGACATTTTAAATTTATTTTAGGGGCACAGTGTGGGGGGGAATGGTGAGTAGTACTATTTTCAAGTGACAGTGTGTTATAAGGGTATGTTCACATGGCTTACTTTGGGGCACATTTCGCCGTGTATTTCGCGGCGTACTGTGCTTAATAAGTGAGTAAATGCGCCCCATAATTTCGGTAATCCATAGCTCTCATAGAGAACTATGGATTACGCCTCCTCTCCCCGCTCGTACAATACAATCGTATCATGGGGAGATAAGTGACATGATAATTATTTGTGGCGAATACGCACCACGAGTAATGCATGTCTATGGGGCCGGCAGGTTGCTGGCCTCCCGCGCCGCGGGTGTATACGCGTATTAGCGCGAGCTCCAGAGACACACGATGTAGGGCGGCACAGTACATCGTTTGAATATACCCTTATTTTCAGCAGGCACAGCTGGTGGAATTATTATATTTTGGGGTGCAATGTATAACAGCATTTCAAGATAGTATTAGGCTATGTTCACACGGCTTAAAATGGGACGTATCTCACCCCGTATTTTGCCCAGTACGGCGCGAAATACGGGGCGAGATACGTCCCAGTCCCAGAGAGATACCTCCCAACGAGCGGGGAGATAAGTGACATGTCAATTATTCACTGAGTATACACGCCGAGAATAATGCTCGTCTATTGGGCCGACGGGCTGCCGGCCCCCGTACGCACGGCGTAATTGCGGGTCAAAATACGTCCCGCAATTACTGCCGTGTGAACATAGCCTTAAAAGTAAAAATCTTCTGCACAATTAAGTTGAAACCTAGCTGGAAGAAGTTGCCATGGTGGTCTGGTCCAAATGAAGAAGAAAAGGGTTGAGAACGACTTCAATCAAAGAAGGTGTCACTAAATGTAAATGTGTATTTCTTCTGTGACTGATTTAATTTGTCCTCCAGTCACTCGTAAGGACCATCGTGTGATGATGCCTGGCACTTCTCCAATTTGTGAAACAACAACTCTCAGCATATTTGTATTCTTCCATAGGTCATACTGGGAGCTGTAGTTTCACATAGTTTATATCGTGCTTTAATTTGACTTAATTTCATTATTAAAGTAAGAATCATTTTCTCCAGTGCACTATACTGCAAGCATTTTACACATGAAGTAAGGAACTTGTTAAAAAAAATTGAATCCCACCCTTATGACATGAGTGGGTGCAATCTGTGTTGAGAATTCTGCCAAAGGTAATTATGCCAAGTAGCCCGAACTGTATTATTTTTATTTACTAACAGGCCACATTTATTTTCTTGCAACAGTGAACTGTTAAAATCTGTCAAATGTCTCAGTTTTTCCTTGTTAATATGAGAGACCCAAATCAAGAAAAAGTCAAGCATATAATCTCTACTGAGCACTGACATTGTACTAAGAAAACCTGCAGGGTTAATTAAAACCAAAAGCTGGCACAAGGATGCTGATTATGGGAAAACATCTCAGCATCCATTCCTGTAAATCTCTGCACCTCCTAACGAATGTCTCTGATTTGCTTTAATTCAGCGTCTTTTAAATAATTTAACGGCACGTGTAATAGGACTATAAAACTCTATTATAACTTCAATAAAGAGCATGCACTGCGCAGTGGGGATATTGCTGTTCATATAGGACAATATGAGCCATGTGCACATTTCTGACTTTTAATGGGGAGTTTAATGAATTTACAGTGGATGTGAAATGAATTCTGGTAGATACATGGATCTGGGATTCAAATTGCTGAATTATTCCCATTGTTGGACTGAGATTAAAAAAACACAACGTTTAAAAAATGGGATATTTTCACAGAAACCTGACATGGCGAACAGTGGTGAACAAATAATGCTAGTACTCTTTAAGGATACCATGTTAGATTTACTGTTATTGATAATCATTGTGTGAGTATGCAAAAAAAAAATTATTGGAATTTCATGGCAATTTATGTTTGATGAGCCACTGATCACGTAATGCTGATGAGTTGAGATGGCACAGTACACAACTGCAATTGTTTGAACAGATTTATCGAACGTTTGAAAAAGCAATCAATTTGTTGCTTATATCACTAAAAAGCTTAAAAGGGTTTTCTCACCACAAATATTAGCTTTAATCATGTAAGTAAATAAAGACTGTTACCAAAGACATTGCTATTGTGATTTTGCTTTGCTTAGGAGATAAAGGAAATTTTATCTCCTGCTTGTTTACACAAGTTTCTCTATGTTACTGACCACCTCTCTCTGCTGACTGTTATCTCAAGCACGGGAGCTTGTTTATCTAAATTACTGACAAACTTTAACCCTTTAGAGCTCTGTAGCATTGTGAGCCTACAGTTTATAAACCTCCTGCAGTCATGTCACTGTAAGGCAGGGTTCACACTGCTTATTGCCGCTGTAATTGTGGGACGGATTTCGACAGCAATTACGGCATGTGTATGGGGCGGGGCGGGGGCGGCTACTCGCCGGTCCCATAGACAGCCATTATCCACAGCGCGTATCCCGCCGGGATAATGTGCATGTCACTTTCTCCCCCTTCGGCGTATTCTCTATGAGAACTGTGGATTACCATAATGACTGGCACGGATTTCAGCCGTACTGCAGGGCAGAACAGCGTGCAATACGGCTGAAATCCGTGCCAGAAATAAGCCGTGTGAAAGAGGTTGTGCCAGGGATAGCAGAGATGATATGCCACTCACTGCTGTAGAGTCACCCATAGCCTAAACAGGAAGTGTGAGTCTGAAGCTAGCTGTGATGAGCAAGCTCTGTTCAATAGCATGGTGAGAACACTACCTTAACCTGTGTCCCCACAAAACAGCCTTTTTTCTCTTTGTATGTTGCAACATAGTCTTTGGCAGTGCATGTATGGGACTGGGGTCTAACTCTTCATCCACAAGTAGTCTGCCTGTGTCTTGTTGTTGTTTTTAGTATCTACCATTCTCTTTCACTGGATGGCTTCTTAATTTGGTTGCTCAGCATCGCTTACTAATAGAGGACATTGCTTACCCTCTTGTCTCATATCTCTTTCCTAATGTTCTGTCTGGATTGACTCCTCCCACACAGCTTCCCGGGTTATTCTTTTTCCTGTGCCTCTCCCTGGAGCTCTGATGCCACCTACTAGCAGAAAGATGAATTGCTGGTTCACCCTTACAATCATTTCCTTAATTTACAACAATATTACTAATATTGGTCTCATCAACACTGGATATTTTAGTAAAATAATGTACAATTTCTTAAGGAGATGTGTTATTGTCACATTAAACTCAGAACTATATGTGATAGATTATTTAAACAGAGGAGAAACCAATATGATAGTAATGTACTTTACAGGGACGTAATTAGAGAAGGTTGGGCCCTATAGCATGACGACTTCTCTTGGTCATTACTTGTCCATG